>QXEO01000363.1:689681-810396 GCA_007115705.1 Dactylis glomerata | reverse complement strand
CTCCCCGGCGCCGGCATCCTCGCCTGCGCCCGACAAGACCTCCTCCCCGGCGAAGGACGTTCCTCCGCCGGAACAAGACACCTCTGCCCCCGACGTCCACATGGACTCGGGGGCTCAACAGGAACCTCCGGCTCCTGATGTCCACATGGACACAGGAGCCCACCAAGAAGTACCAGACTCCGGCGCGCCCACCGGCGACGCCGGCACAACTGAAAACGCCGGAGCAGACATCAAGGGTAAAGGCCCTTTAGTGCCGGAAGTCCGGACCTATCCGGATCCTGCCTCTGCTGGCCAAGATGCACCGGCCGCGCCGGAACAGCCCGCACCCGAGACTCCTTCAGCTGACAAGCCCCAGCCCGGCCAAGACCACTGCACCGGCCAAGACCACTGCACCGGCCAAGTCCACTGCCCGGGCCAAGACCACTGCACCGGCCCAGACCGGCACGTTGAAGATTCAGCCGGCCAAGTCCGGCACACCATCTGCCGCAACTGCTCCTCCTAAGGCAGCGTCCCGGACCAGCTCTGCTCTGGCCCTGCATCTTGGCAGGGCAGTAGCCCGGCCGGGTACCGGACCAGCTTCTTCGACACCCCAGAACTCGAGGGCCTCGTCCCTCTTGCGACGAAAAGTGATCAGAGCCTCGGCTCTCTTAAGGAGCAGTGCATCAAATGGAACGACGCCAGCAACATGGACACTGCGGACTCAAGGAGCAAGAAGCTGGCCGAAGCCAAGACCAGTGGCGACCCAAGCGACTTCCTGGCAGCGAAGCCCATACCGATCGCCAGCGAGCTCCTCAGCCTCCAGCAAAGACTTCACAAGTTGGCCGATGCCACCAACGTAAGTCCTCTCTATTTACACACATATCCCCAGTCCCCGAAAATGTCGGCTGTCCGGGATATGGGCATCCGGGATTTTCTCATAGTCCTTTAGCTAACTTCTTTTGAATTAACTGCCGACATATGAGCTCGATCCGAGCTTCAAATCCTAGTCACCGAGAGCCGGGATAGGTGCGCAGCACCTGTGCCGGGTCTTTAACAATTTCACATCTCTATTATCTTTCAAATCCTCTTGACCGGGATATAAGCTCGATTCGAGCTTCAAATCCTAGTCACCGAGAGCCGGGATAGGTGCGCAGCACCTGTGCCGGGTCTTTAAAAGAATGATCACTTGATAAAATCTTCACTTTAATTATCATGTCAAATTTCTCTGCTGACATTTCAAATCCCTGCATTTTTGCAGCGCATGAACAACACCCGGGCCGACATGTTCCATGAGTTGGTGTGCGAGCACCGGAAGCTATCTGACGCACACAGCAAGCTTCAGCAGGAGCTGTCCCAGAAAGGTAATCTTTGCCGACATACTGCTGTATGCCGGATATCTTTCCTCTCTTTACTTTGCAATGCTTACTCTTGCCGACACGTAACCTTGTGCCGACATTCTTCAGCTGGTGCCGAAGCGCAAGTCACCGAGCTTCTCAAGAGGGTGAAAGAGCTTACTGGTATGCCGGATCCTGCTGTTACTCGGATAGCTACTTTATACTTCAAATCCTTTACTCTTTGTCACTGTTTTCTTTCTTCAAATCCTTTTAACTTGAAATCTTTGCAGATGAGAAGGCTGCTCTGGAGGCACGCCACCAGGATTGTGTGTCCTCGGTGGATGTGGCCAAGCAACTGGACGACCGGGATGCCGGTCACAAGGCCGAGGTTGAGCAGTTGAAGGGCCGGATCACCGAGCTGCTGGACGAAAAGGAACAGAGGGAGGGCCTACTGAAGAAAACCCAGACCCTGCTTGTTACCTCCGAGACTGATGCCTCCAACGCCCACGCTGAACTGGATAGCCTGAAGGAGCAGGCCACCAAATGGGAGGTTACAGTTGCACAGCTGAATGCCGACCTTGCCCGTAAGCTTCAAATCCTTTCCCCTTTTATCCTTTCCGACATAGTGTAATCTTTTTCGGCATAGCATCTATGCCGACATATTTTCCTTTTGCTAACATTGTTTCTATTCTGCAGGCATGTTTCCCGCTTCCGTCGCTGACGTTGAGAGGGCTTTGCAGTTGGACCGAGAAAACCGGGGTGTTCCGGTTGACTCGCCCAACTGGGACATGTCGGAGCAGCTGCTGGCCCTGCAGTCCCGGAAGGAGGCCATGACCCTTTACACTGAAGAGCTCTTCTACGGCGCCCAGGAGGCATTCTCTGCCCTCTGGCCGGGACAAAGGACTCCCACTGACCCGGTTGACCTCGGCAACGACCTGCAGCTTGCCAAGGTTCGCCTCCGGGAGTGGCGAGATTCCGGCGCGAGGGTTGGAGCTGACGAAGCCCTCAGCTACTTCTTGTCTTGGTATGAAAAGGCAGACTTGGAGACTTTGCGCACCGTGCGCGAAGGATCCATCTGGACCACGGATCCGGATCATATCCGTCGCCGCAAGGAGTTGGCCCATAGTTATGTGGACTATGCCGACACCGACAAATTCGTCCGGGACATCCGCGAGCCGGAGAAGAAGGACGATGCCGGGACATCCGCCGCTGCTGAGGGCTCCGACTCCAGCCAGGATGAAGATGAAGCTGAGGAAGCCGACACTGAAGCTCCGGAACAGGCATCTGCCCCGGGCGGAGGTGATGGCTCCATTCCATCTGCTGGGTCCGGCACACCTGAGGCTGACATCTCGACTGCTACTGCTCCACCTGCTGGCGGCCCCGCGTCTGCCCCTTGAATCTTTGCACCAAAAACACTTTAAGCTTTATCAGATCCCGGTATGCCGGGTGCAGATGTAATATACACGTTTAATTTCCTTTGGTTTGCTTCGTGAACAAGTTTTATCTTGGTTTGCTTGTTACTAATGCCGGATCATCTTTTGGCTAAGTCACCGAGTTGTTTTCCTGTTTCCTCAATTTCACAACCTTGGCTACTTGTCTACCTTAATTGGCTTTCGACGTATGAGTCTCAAGGTTGCTTCCTCGAACATACAGTACTTTAACTTTGAGACTTAGACTTCAAATCATCCGACACTTTAAATTTTAACTTTAGCTTTAACGAAAATGTCGGTTCGCTTGCTTTGTATTTCCTTAGCCGTTTTCCATGTGTAGACAATCTCCGGCATCTACTCTTGCTAGCCATGAAGCCGGGTTTCGGACAGCAGCTGAGTCGAAGAGTGGCCTTTGGTGCCGACACATTACTAGGCCGACATAGGAAACATTCAAATAAAGCCAGCCGGCATATAACAAAAAACTGTAAATAAACAACAAATATACCTCGGAGCTAGTTACCCGGCTTCTTCGGGATGCCGGTATTTCATTCATTAGTCTTGTGCCGGCACAACACGCCGGCATACAAAAGGAAAACATGGAAATACATACATTGTGTTGCTCAGGAGTAAAAGGGGCGCAGTAGAGCTATGTTCCATGGCCTCTTGGTTTCTTCTCCGGACCTGTCCGCCTTATTCTTCTTGGGGTCCTGCGCATCTATAAGATAATAGGCATCATTGTGCAGAGCTCTGCTCACAATGAATGGCCCCTCCCATGGAGGAGTTAACTTATGCCGGCCTTCTGTTCCTTGCTTTAGCCGGAGTACTAGATCTCCCTCTTGAAATCTCCTTGGATTTACCTTCTGCGCATGATAGCGTCTGAGGTTCTGCTGATATACTGCTGTTCTTGACAGAGTTATTTCCCTTGCTTCCTCTAGCAGATCAACATCATTTTCTCTGGCTTCTTTAGCCTCTTCCTCAGTATATAGCACTATTCTTGGTGCATCACGTATTACATCTGTTGGAAGCACAGCTTCTGCTCCATACACCAGGAAAAAATGGTGTGTAGCCTGTTGATCTATTCGGAGTAGTTCTTAAACTCCACAGCACTGCTGGCAGCTCATCTAGCCAACATCCCGGAGTTTTCTCCAGGGGCTCTATCAGCCGGGGTTTTATGCCGGATAATACTAGCCCATTCGATCTCTCTACTTGGCCATTGGCACAAGGGTGGGCAACCAACGCAACGTCCAGCCGGATTCCCACCTCCTCACAAAATCTGGCAAATGGCCCTTGGGCAAAGTTTGACCCATTGTCAGTGATGATGCTATGAGGAACACCATATCTCAAGATTATATCCTTTAAGAATTTCACTGCTGTGTGACCATCACACTTGCTTATGGGCTTCACTTCAATCCACTTGGTGAACTTGTCCACCATGACCAGGATATGGGTCATTTTCCCTCTGGCCGGCTTAAAAGCCCGACCATATCCAGGCCCCAAACAGCAAAGGGCCAGGTTATTGGGATAGTTTTCAGGGCAGATGCCGGCTGATGAATCTGGTGGGCATATCTTTGACACCCATTACATTTCCGGACCAAGTTTTCTGCCTCTTGCAGTGCCGTTGGCCAATAGAAGCCATGCCGGAATACCTTTGCCACCAATGCCCTGGACGAAGCATGGTGACCACACTCCCCCTGGTGAATTTCCCGGAGCATCTCCAGACCCTCCGCAGATTCGACACATCTCTGCAATACTCCGGTGGTACTTCTCTTGTATATTTCTTTGTTGATGATGGTATACGCTTTGGATCTCCTTATAACCCGGCGGGCCTCGGTTTCATCCGCCGGCACTTGACCATCCACCATGAAGTTCATGATAGGACGTGCCCATGAGGGCACTTCCCTGACAGTGAACACTGCCTGATCTATTTCCATCATTTCGACCGACACATAATCGATCTCCATGGGCTGCGAAGTCCCCGGGACTGAAGAATCAGTCCCCGGGTATGCCGGAGCAGTCCCCGGGTATACCGGCACAACCTCTTGGCACATTTACCCTTGCCTTTAGCTTTGCTCCGGAATACTGTACTAACAGCATATGCCGGCCCAGTCCCCGGGACTGAGGAAACAGTCCCCGGGTTATCCGTCTTGGCTCCGGCATCTATGTCCATTGGAACTGCTTCGTCTGGACCTGGCGGGACATAAATGGAGGATGACTCCGGCGAGGGTTTGATCGATGGCTTCCTCAGATGCTCCAGCGAAATGCCGGGTGGGATTGAATCTCGGGAAGACCCCAGCTTGGATAATGCATCGGCTGCATCGTTCTGAGCCCGGAGAACGTGCCGGAACTCACAACCTTCAAAGTAACCACTTAACTGCTGCACTAGGAAACGGTATGATGCCATGTTAGCATCATGCGCGTCCCATATGCCGGAACACTGCTGAATCACCAAGTCAGAATCCCCGAAGCACATAATCCGGCGAATTCCTATGTCCTTAGACACCTTCAGGCCATGCACAAGTGCCTCATATTCCGCCACATTATTTGATGCTGCAAAGTGAATCTGCAGGACGTATCTCAGCTGGTCATTCTTTGGTGAACTGAGAACTATGCCGGCACCCAAGCCATGGATTGTCTTGGACCCATCGAAATGCATCCTCCAATAATTGGCATCTGGCAATGGTGGCTCATACTGTATCTCGGCCCAGTCAATAAAGAAATCAGCCAAGACCTGGGACTTGATTGTATCCCTCTTATCGTACTGCGGTGTATATGGTGAAAGCTCTATTGCCCACTTTGCTATCCGGCCGCTGGCATCTTTGTTGCCTATAATTTCCGAGATAGGGGCCTCAGCCACTACCCGGATTGGATGCTCTTGGAAGTAATGCTTGAGCTTCTTAGCCGCCATATAGACACCATAGGTCATCTTCTGATAGTGGGGGTAATTTTGCTTTGAGGTGGAGAGGACTTCACTCAGATAATATACCGGCCGCTGCACGGTTTTGCCTCCTTCCTCTCGCTCTACTACCACCACAGCACTGACAACTCGGTTGGTTGCCGCTATATAGAGCAACATTGGCTCCCGGGGCATCGGAGACGCTAATACCGGCGCTGTTGACAACAATTGTTTCAATTCCTTGAAAGCTGCATCTGCTTGCGTTGTCCAGACAAATGTGTCGGACTTTTTCATCAACTGATATAACGGCAGAGCTTTCTCTCCCAGCCGGCTTATGAAGCGGCTCAGGGATGCGAGGCACCCAGTGAACTTCTGTACTTCCCTCAAATCTGTCGGCGGCTTCATCCTTTCTATGGCACGAATCTTGCCGGGATTCACCTCAATACCCCGGCTGGAAACAAGGAAACCGAGCAACTTGCCCGCCGGCACACCAAAGGTGCACTTAGCCGGATTCAACTTCATCCGGAATCTCCTCAGGTTCCAAAGGTTTCCCGGAGATCATCTATGAGAGTCTTGCTCTCCTTGGTTTTTATGACGATATCATCGACATATACCTGCACATTTTTATCTATCTGATCGTGCAAACACTTTTGCATGCACCTTTGGTAAGTTGCGCCGGCATTTCTTAAACCGAACGGCATAGTGAGATAGCAATAAGCCCCGTACGGGGTAATAAAGGATGTCTTTATTTGATCTGGCTCAAACAAGGGGATCTGGTGGAAACCAGAATAGGCATCTACAAATGATAACAGTTCACATCCGGCTGTGGAATCAATCACTTGATCGATCCGAGGCAGCGGGAATGGATCTTTAGGACATGCCTTGTTCAAGTTGGTGTAATCAACACACATCCGCCATACTTTCACTATGACGGGCTCATCTTTCTTCTTTTCCACCAAAACCGGATTAGACACCCAATCCGGATGAAGTACTTCCTTGATAAAGCCAGAGGCTAAGAGCCTGGCCACTTCCTCCCATATGGCTTTCCTTCTATCGCCGGCATTCCGCCGGAGCGGCTGCTTCACTGGCTTAGCATCGGGTCTCACGTGCAATGCGTGCTCAGCCAGCTCCCTCGGCACACCTTGCAGGTCCAAAGTAGACCATGCAAAGATATCCCGATTCTCACGGAGGAAGCTGATGAGCTCGCTTTCCTATTTGGGATCCAAACTTGCCCCAACCAGGGCATGGCGCTCCGGGAAAGCTTCATCCAGCGGCACCTTTTTGACTTCCTTGCCTACTTGAAAAGAAGCACTGCCGCCGGGATTTGTCATGCCCGGCATATATTTGCCGGCCACGACCGTTTCAGCAATCTCCACTGCTCGCTTGAGCCTCTTCCTCTCCTCTGCAATGATCAGAGTCTCGGCCAGATTGGATCCGGCGGTGGCACATGCCATCGAACGCTTGTAATCACCAATGATGGTGATCACCCCTTTGGGTCCCGGCATCTTCATCTTCAGATACGCCACATGCGTAGAGGCCATGAATTTTGCCAGTGCCGGTCTACCCAGCAAAGCATGGTAGGGGCTCTCCAGATCAACCACCTCGAACATGAGGTTTTCCACCCTGCAGTTATCCCGGCTGCCAAACATGACATCCATCCGGATCTTGCCCATCGGCGCACACGAAAGTCCCGGCACAATGCCGTGGAACGTGGTCTTGCTTGGTTCCAGCATATTTTCCTTGATTCCCAGCTTCTCCATCGTATCTCGATACATGATGTTGATGCTGCTTCCATTATCAATGAGGACCTTGCTGAATCTTACGTTATTAGCCGGCCCGACGAATGTCGGATCCATCACCAGAGCATATCCGCCGGGATTTGGCATGATCCGGGGATGATCTGCCCTGTCCCAACCAACAGCCTGGTCAGACCAGTACATCAGCTTTGGCACAGCCGACATAATGGCATTCACCTCCAGACTCCGCCGGTACAAGCTCTGCTTGTCTGTTCTCTCGGTCTCAAAGACCATATAGCTCTGATCATACTCCTTGTACTCATTCCGGCCCGCTCCTGGGCCTCCGGCGTTATATTCCAGATTATAGCTCTGGTCAACTTGATTTACGCCGGCATTTCCGGCGTTGCTCTGATTCCCAGGATTAACCGGCCTAGGTGGGACTGCAATTGTATTGGCACCTGTCAACGGCGATGGAGCTGCCGGGACAAAGGGTCTAGCCGGTCCCCAGGGACCTGCACGACCTGCTAATATGTCGTCCAGCCACGAACAGTTCCTTGTCAAATGGTTTGCCGGCTTTCCCGGCTGGAATGTGTGAAACACACAAGGCTTGTCCATGGCAAGACCCACAGTATACTTCGGCCACTGCTTCTTCTGGCCGGCGGCTCCGCCGGCATTCTTGTTGGTCCAGACATTCTTCTTCTGGAACGGCTGTGCTTGCTGCTGCGGCTGCTGCTGAGGCTGCTGATAGTTCTCATATCTCGGACGCTGGCTACTGCCGGCGCCCCCTTGCTCTTCCTCCACAGCTGCAACTTGTGCTGCTCCGTACCGATAATCCGGCCGCTCATCTCTCCTCTTATTCCGGTTATCCGGGCGATAGTATTGCCCTGGTCTCCCGGCATTGCTGGTGTTCCCCTGGGTTTGCCCCTGTCCTTGTGAATCGAGACTGGGCTGCTTGGGATCTCCCAGAGCATAACTATCAGCGATCTTGATTGTTTCGGCCAGCGTGGCCGGCATTTACCTCTGAAGCTTTTGCCACAGCATGGTGCCATGCTGGCACCCATGAGCGAACCACATGATGGCCTGCTGCTCATTGATTCCTTCGCAGGAATTGCGCAACGTGCACCACCTGGTCAGATAGTCACGGTCAGTCTCATTCACTCCTTGCCGGCAGTTAGCCAGCTGCTGCGGACGGTTGGGCCTCTTGTATGTACTGGTAAAGTTCGACACAAACTGCTCTTCGAAATCAATCCAGCCGTTGATACTCCCGGCCGGCAAATTATTCAGCCATATCCTGGCTGGACCTTCCAACATCTGCGGCACATATCGTACCGCCCATCTGAGGTTTCCTCCGGCGATGTTCACCGCTGTGGAGTAATCCTCCAACCAATCTTCCGGCTTCGTACTGCCATTATATGTCCTCGCGCCACGCGCGAGCTGGAAGAAGTAAGGCACCGGCTCCTCCATAATCCGGGGTCCGAAACACATAGGGCCCGGAGCTCCTTGTCTCTCCACCAACTCTGATTGGTGGAGCTTGTCCAGCTTGAAACGTGCATCATTGGCTTCCAAGGACCGAGGTCCAAGCCGGGATGCTATTGGGCCTGCGATCATCTGCTGCTGCTGCTCCGGCTGATGCTGCTCACTATGCCGGCCTTGCTGATGCTGCTGCTGATATCCCGCCCTGGCAAGGGCGGAATTGCCGTCATCCTCTCGATGTCCCGGATGGCCTGCACCCTGCTGCTGCGCTGCACCTCCGGCGCCCTGTTGTTGACGCCGGGCTGCACTGTTACTCCGGCCACCACCGGCCGCTGCTGCTTCATGCCCGGCCGGCATACTCTGGCCGGGCTTCTTGCTGCCGACATACTTGTCAGCTTGGCCGACATTCTTCTGCACCATCGCCTGCTTTCCGGCGGCAGCCGGATCGTACACCTGGATCTGCTTGTCCCGGCGGCCAGAGGTCACACTTCCGGCACGCCGGGCGCTAGGATGCGGGGACGAGGCTTGGCCCCTCGACCTCGCGCCGGCACCTCCCGCCGACACAATGTACTGGGATGCCCCGGCACCTGGGTTTGCCTTCTTAAAGGCCTCCTCCTGCTTTGTAGCTTCAGACAAAAGTTGGTTAAGCCGGGCTTGCTGCTCACGCAGTGCTTCACCGGATAAACAAGATAAATCCTTAGCTACCTCGGCCGCTGCTCTAAGGTTCTTTACTGGCGAACTATAGACTACCTTAGGCACAGTACTAGTTGCAGTATGACTCTTATCTCTAGCATCTTTTCCTATCTCAGCATTAAGATTTCTGCCTCTAGTTCTAACCTCTTCTATCCGGCTAGGCCGGATTACTACAGGAGTAAAACCATGGGCTGCCTCATACTCACGGAGTTGCCGGTTAAACCGTTCGCGCTCCTGGTTCATGGCCAGGGCCTCGTCGACGAGGGCCTGACGAGATCCCTCCAGGACCTCCCTTGTCTGCTCCGGATCAACGCCGGATCGCACCGGCTCAAGAAGCCGGTCGATGATGGGAAGAAGAACCTCGCCCCTAGCCGGCACACCGGAAGTGCCGGCCAGGTTCTCCGCACGCTCCAACGGAGGACGCGCCGACCTCTTGACCTTCGGCGGCTCCGGAGGAGAAGCTCCGGCCGCTGCTGCTTTGCCGGCATCTTCCGCCGGCGGCACGGATGTGCCGGCCATCATCACCTCAGCCGACTCTACTGAGCGAGCGCTACGCCCAGCGTGAGCCAGCCGATGTGACGGAGGATCCGACGCCACCAGCACCTCCTTCCTGCAAATTCTCTCAGTTCCCACGTACACCTCGTGGGAACCGAAAGACATAATCCGGCCATCCCTGGGGAACGGCCGGCCACCGAGACAACCGGCGTTGTCACTGACGAAACTGAGCGAGCCTAGCCTCTGGACGAGGCCAGAGACCACGCGCACTCCCGAAGCTGCTATCACAGACCCCGTCCGAATGAACACTCCGCCCAGCATATCGATCTGATGCCCCACGGTGGGCGCCAAATGTCGTCGTGGTGAAACAACATATGCCATAGGATGGCTTAAATGGGGGCCGAACTAGATGCTGGAGGATTCGGGAGAGGGGAACGAGCTAAAAAGCACGACAGAAAGAGACACTGATCTACCCAGGTTCGGGGCTCTCGTAAGGAGATAACACCCCTACTCCTGCTCTACTGATTGTATATATGGGTCGATGTAGTACACCACAATGGTGCTTCCAAGCTCTCTGCTAGAGAAGGAAGATGAACTGCTAAGTGTAGGAGTACAGAGTGATCAATCTACCTTCTACCTTCCAACCTTCTTGCAGTGAACCACCTTCCAACCTTCCAACGACCAACCCTTTACCAGGGCTCCCTATGCCACCTTATATAGTGGTGGCCAGGGTTACAACGGTCATACAAGACCACAAGACAAGGGCTACACTCCAAACAGGAGCTGGTGGCGATGGCAGAGACCCTTGACTTCGCCCCTGATTGCTCTCGATGGGACGCCATATCCCTGTACCTTGTACCTCTTGAACTGTGGCCTTACCTCTGTGCGGTAAGCTCGTACTTGTGCACAGTGAGGGTAGGTAACCTCCACTGTGCACCCTGCCATCTTACTCTGCTACCATGCTTGGATTTTTTCTTCCTTGATTGTAGGGATGTGACACCTTGGTTGACTTAAGTATCCCGGATATGACCGTTGGCCATACCCAGGACTTATATGCCGGACCAACGACCTACGAGGGTCGGGTAATCCGGCCTCCCCTGCTCCTGCACAACACACAAAATGGTCAGGCCGGCATATCTGAGTATATGCCGGCACACCTATACTAGTATTCCGGCTATACCGGCATATCCAAGTATCAGCCGGGATACACATTATATGCCGGCCTGGCCGATGCTCTTATATTCCGGCCAGGCCCTTCCTTGATAACCCGGCATAAAGTCAATCATAGACCTTGTGTCTTTCTAGTCTCTTGACCCTACCGGGGGTCATCCCCCCGACAGAACACACGGACCGAAAGGTCAAGCATGAATCATATGGATGATATGATCAACATGTTGATGTTGACCATTAAAGCTACATCATTCACATGATGATCGGTCTCGGTGTAGTGAATTTGGATCATGCTTCACTAAACAACTTTGAGGGATGTTGAATTTAGTGGGAGTTCATTAGTAATTTGATTAACTTGAACTAATTATCATGAACTAAATCTTGATGTATTTGCATAAGTCGTTGTAGTCTTTGGCACCATTTCCCACCGACACTTAGCTTAATTGAGTTAAAAGAACTATAGAATTCTGGATAATCACTTTTCGGTCTAGTGCCATTTAGTTAAAATGTCAAGATCAAAGATTAAGTCCTATTGCAATTTTAGCAAACCTCACTTGCTCCATGCGATTTAATAAGTTGTATTAATCTAAGAGCAACGATTCAAGTTTAGTATCTAAAGATCATACGTTTGCCTTCATGATAAATTGATCTTCAAAATTGTTTTAGAATCAAAGTGATCATCGAGCTGAAAGAATTGTTTCAGAAACAAACAAGAAGTGAAAGATATTTGATATCTAAAACTTTGATTGTTTGCAAAAATGATGAAGTATAATTTAGTAAAAGAACATATGCTCATATTGTATGAATATATGTGAAGATTGAAGATGCTGGGCATCCCGATCACCCAAAAGTTTGGGAACTAATATTATACTTGCATTCATCCTTATAAGCTATAGTAGTTTCATCATGAAAGTTGTCATGATAAGATGAATGAAAGGGTATTGGCTAAACTGTTTTTGCTATACCAAAAGATTGCTAAAGAATAGAGTTCGGAAGAATACCAATCATATGATGATGGCGATCCACTTCAAAGTGCAAAATCCATTGCTATTAGTATTTGACTAAACATCCTTTGGACTATGTGTCAAATGATTGACGCCACTATTGATGTCGATAGATTCTTCTAAATAGAGAGGAAATGCTAAATAGGATCTGCAAAAGTATTTGGTAGAAAAGGAAAAGACTGGAAATGTCTAGCTCAGGTATATAAATGATATACATGTTATAGATGTATTCTTTGCTAGTACATAATTCTTGGGTATTGGATACTAGATTGTTGGTATGAAATGTCATACAAAGCAACAATGCAAGAACTATGATGGCCTAAGTAACTAGCAAAAGAATGTGGTAACAATGCGCATCGAGAAACAAATAAATGTGTTATTGTGTTTTTCGTCGGCATAAAACCTAGCCTTCTAGATATGTTAAGAACTTAATAATTGTTATTTTGTTCTGGTATTATGAGAGCAATGGTTGTTCAAATTATTACCGTCTTCCATAATCAATGGATAGATTATTATTATCTTGTTGGTGAGATAGACATTTATAACACTGATGCTAAAGGTCACAAGACAAAAAAAAATTCACTTATATGTGACACCGCCGCTTAAGTCATATTGGGAACAAAACATGAAATAAATTCTATATTGATAGATTTTTGAGTCATTTGATTTTGAATTGATTGACGCTTGTGAGACTTTTTCTAAAGATGATTAAACTCCATTCATGGGCCATAGACAGAACAAGCGACCAACTAAATGGAGATCGTACATGTTGATGCATGTAGTTCATGTTTGAAGTCGAGCGTGGTGTATTTTCTATTTCATCAATGACTCGAATAGATATATGGTATATCTACTTGATGAGATAGAAGTATGAAATTGTTCAATTTATGAAGTGGAAATTGTTGTAACAAGAATATTCAAGTTGTATGATTAGATCATAAAGAAGAATATTTGAGTTACAAGTTTAGCAAACATCTAAGAGTTAAGGGAATTGTTCCACAAACTTGCATCGTGATAAACACCATAGGAGTATGGAGTTTTCGATGGATGTAATCAAACCTTGTTTGACATGGTTAGATCAATGATGAAATAAAACTGCAATATAATTTGTGGATTATGCTTTAGAGACTACCACTTTTCACTAAATAGAGCACCATCATAATCCGCTGAAATGGCACTGTACAATTTATAATTGTCTTTTCTTAAATTTTGGTATGCACGGCATATGTAAAATGTTTACAACCAAAATCGGATTAGTAAGTCTTTGTAGGTTATCCCAAAGAATGTCGATGGGTATTCCTTCTACTATGAACCCAAATACATAGTGATTGTCGCTAAAAGGTGAATTTCTTATGAAGGAGTTTTCTCGCGAAAGGTTTAAGTGGGAGGAAGATAGAACTTGATGAGGTTATTGAATCTGAGCAAGATGATCAGAGTAGCTTGATGACCCACAAGTATAGGGGATCGCAACAGTCTTCGAGGGAAGTAAAGCCCAAATTTAGTGATTCGACACAAGGGGAGCCAAAGAATATTTATAAGCCTTAACAGATGAGTTGTCAATTCAGCTGCACCTGGAAACAGTCTTGCTCGCAGCAGTTTATCAGTAGCAACAGTTTTATAGTGGTGATAGTAGTGAAACAGTAACAACAGTAGGAACAAATACTGTAGGCATAGGGATGGATGTACGGGCGTTGCATGGATAAGATAATTCATGAAATCAATGAGACATGGACAATTGCAGATAAATAATGATAAAGCATCCTAGTACTAAACAATCATAGGCATGTGTTCCGTAAATAGTCGTACGTTCTCACAAGGAGAAACTTGCACGACATCTTTTGTCCTACCAGCCTGTTGCAGCAGGGCCTCAAGGGAAACTACTGGTAATTAAGGTACTCCTTTTAATAAAGTACCGAAGCAAAGCATTAACACTCGGCGAACACATGTGATCCTCACATCATAGCCATCCCCTCCGGTTATCCCAATTCCTGTCACTTTGGGGCCTCGGGTTCCGGACAACAATATGTGTAAACAACTTGCAGGTATGACCATAAACAACAAGTATCATAATGAAACAATAACATGTTCAGATCTGAAATCATGGCACTCGGGCCCAAAGTGACAAATATTAAGCATAACAAGTTACAACAATGTCATAAGCACTAAAATAAGATACTAGGCACCATGCCCTAACAATCTCATATCAAATTACATGAGTAATCTCATCCAATCCCTACCATCCCCTCACCTACAGCGGGGGAATTACTCACACATGGATGGGGGAGTCATGGATGGTCGATGGAGGGACATCGGTGATGATGGTGATGAAGATCTCCTCCAAATCCCCGTCCTGGCAGGGTGCCAGAATGGAGTTTCTGGTTCCGAATCACGGTTTCTGATGGTGACGGTGCAACGGAAGTCTATCTGGGAAAAACGTCGTACCCCCGACATTTTCAGGTCAGAGGGTATATGTAGGCGGAAGGAGAGGTCAAGGAGACGGCCGAGCTGTCCTCACAACAGGTGGGCGCGGCCAGGGCTGGGCCGCGCCCCCCGTGTGTGTGGTGGCCTCGTGCCTCCCCTCCGTCTCATCTTCTGGCTCCGTGGGTCTTCTGGTGAAATATGATTTTTGCCAATTTTTTCCGAATTTTTACTGAAAGTTGGATTTCTGCACAAAAACGAGACACCTGAGCAATTCTGCTGAAAACAGCGTTAGTCCGTGTTAGTTGTATTCAAAACACACAAATTAGAGGAGAAACAACAGCAAAAGTGTTCGGGAAAGTGGATACGTTTTGGACGTATCAACTCCCCCAAGCTTAGCTATTTGCTTGTCCTCAAGCAATTCAGTTAACAACTGAGAGCGATAAAAGAAACTTTCATGAACACATTTGCTTCATAGATGTATATATACTAACTATATGATCAAGTACTTAGGCAATTCATAATAAGAAATATGCAACTAATGCTACCTCATAGTCAAGCAAGCTATGAAAGAGCGCCAACATACTAATAACAAGTAACATGAAACATAAGAAGTTGCAAGATTGTAATGCTCATAAATGATATGAAAGAGTGGTATCCCGCTTGCCTTTATTTGTGGAGCAAAACATAAATGCTAAGGCACCTCTGAAGTTCAAGAGAAGACTAGAAGTAAAAATATCAAAGATACAAGCATCAAAGTTATACCACAATTAATCGTGTTCTGGGACAAGCACATTACACTAAGAAAATAACAACTATGCTCTCAAGAAGGTGCTTTAAAGTTAGAAGATGAAGACTCAACATAAAAGTAAAAGAAAGGCCCTTCGCAGAGGGAAGCAGTGATTTAATATGTGCTAGAGCTTTTCATTTGTAAAACAGAGATAAAAATATATTTTGAGAGGTGATTGTTTCATGTCAATGACTGGCAATGGGGACTTGCTATCTTCCATAATAAACAAGTGAGAGCGGTTCCAAGTTCTTTGAAAATTTGGCACATTGGTGCTCTTTTATAAAGCTTTGGCACTCCTCCCCACCTTTTTTTCCTTTCTCAAACCATGGCTAACCGATTCATCGGGTGCCCACCAACTTTCACATACCATGGAGGAGTGCTCTTTCCCTTTTTCTTTTTAGAAATTAGATTACAATGGTCTGACCAGCTCCCTTGCAAAATTAATGACGAGCAGATGAAGCTGCCTAGTCGAGGGGTACTTAATTTAATATGGAAGATAGCAATTCCGAACACTACGTCCCCCATGAGCTAAAAACAGTGGCACAAAATGAGAAGTATTTGAAAGTTTTGAAAGGTAGCACATGAAAATTTACTTGGAATGGCTTTGAAATACCATGCATAGGAATTTATAGTGGACTCTTTGGAAGACTTGGTTTTTGGTAATTGGATGCACGAGAAGTATTCCCTCTCAGTACAGGTGAAGGCTAGCAAAAGACGGGGAAGCGACAATCGAGAGAGCAATAACTGTCATAATCATGCTTGCGACAAAACAAAATTAATATAGGCATAAAAATGATACAAGAACTCCAAGGCAAAGTAAATCATCGAGGCTTAATTGACTTTTTGTTCAGTCATATGCATGCTTGAGCATGTGCCAAGTCGATTCAAATGAAGCTTTCAGAGGTGGATACCACAATGTTATACCATATTATGAATAAAACAATGCATGCAAGCGTCTACATGACATGCTACAAACTATTAGTAAATTGGAACTAATCATATGAAAGCAAGAACTACAAAGCATCCATTAGATAACATATACCTTACATGAACCGACTAAGCATGTCCACATAGATGAGTATATGTACAAAAATGAAAACAAATAGAGTTCATACCAGCCTCTTACCACATCTCGGATTGTCATATGTCGTCATTATTGCTCTTCACTTATGGCTTGAATAATATAAAGTGAATACCAAGCTCCAATGGAGTAACGGGAGACTGAACTCTGCAACAAACTTTACAAAACCGAAGAAGAACAACAAATATTTTTTGGTTTTTGATTTTTGAAACAAGAACGAAAGGAAACCGCAAACAACGCAAAATATTTTTGGTTTTTTCAAATACCAAACCGAAAATAGCAAGTAAAGCAAACCAAAGGTAGAAAGCTAAAGAAACAAATAGAGAGAAACAACAGAAATATTTTTGGTCTTTTTGTGTTTTGGAAAGCAGAAATAAAAGCAAGAAGCAACAAAATAAAAAGAAAGTGAAACATGGATATACAAAGGACCGACAAAATATGATATGTAGATGAGTGAATCGTCAGCGTACCTCCCCCCAAGCTTAGGCTTTTGGCCTAAGTGGAGATCAATTCCAGCCCTGGTAGTTGCTCTAGGCTGGTGGGTCTTCATGGGTGTAATCGTACCCCGGCTCTCGTGAAGATGAAGCTGATGGCGCATAATCATAATAAGGCTGCTCATATGGGAAATTCGCAATGTTGGAGGGCTGACCCGACTGCTCGGCTCCCTCCTCATCGTGCACATGCGGTGGGTGCTCCTCTACGTACGCGTCGAGCTCATCCTCCGTGAGCGACCATCCATTCCTGCGATCAAGGTTAAACAAAAGAGGTGCATGCAAATGGACTGATCGATCAGTCTTCACTACCTTCCAGGTAGACTTCTTGAAAAAGGTTAGCTCAAATGTTAAATTTATCAAGCTAGCAGGAGGAGAAACAAACTTATGATGAATCATAGAATTAAGATCAAGTTTCTCCTCAGGGAACTGCAGATCTAGAAAATGAGGCACTACACCATGCAAAGCTAACAGGCACGAAGCTATAAGTCCTCCACAGATTCCCCCTTTCTCACGGTTAACATCAAGACAGAAAGCTATTAAGGCACCCAAATGGTAAGTCCTATCACGTCTCAAAGCAATAGCAATAAAAGCTAGATCATGGAGAGATAATTTACTTGCAGCTTTCCTAGCAAGAACACATTTGGTAATAAAGTAGGCAAAATATCGAATGGATGGGAAATGAATATTTCGAATTTTACCGCCCTCTCCTGTGAAGCTTCTCCCTTGACAAATCTCCTCATATAGTTCCAACAATGGCCTAGGCTATCCCCTTATCTTCTCACACGATCCCCACTGTGGTACTCTAATAGCTGTACAGAAAACATCAAGAGGCAAGTCCACAGATTTGTTATAGATTTTATAATGAACCATGGGGTTAGAAGTGGACCAACTAAATCTGAAATCCTGCACCACAGACATTGTTAGTTTAGCATATTGGGGAGGTTCACCATCGGTAAAATGCTCCAATCCTGCATTAGAGATTAAAGTTTGGAAGTCCTGCAGGATTCCAGCAGCATTCATGAACTCTGAGCATGGATAGAATGAGAGAAAGACCCTCTCTTCACAGTGAACTCTCATGACTTCTTGCACTTCTAGTTCATGTTGACATAGTTGATATGCATTCTCCTCCATTTCTGAAATTTTTAACAAACCTCATAAAAAGTGATTTTGAGACAAGCAAATGTAGGAAACTACCATAGTGAGTTACTAGAGAGCTATCATGCATTAAAATAACATTTCTAAGCAATAGAACAAGCATGCATACTCATTTATCCTGCCACCTACAATGCCAAAATACTCAAGGAATACTTTACCAAAATAAATTCTACTTGGACAAGCGGAGGAGTCACATACCGGAGAACAATTGCTCCAAATCTCAGCAGAAATGATGGGCTGAGCAAGGATATCAAAAAATCGCAATGAAGAACAGCAAGAACACGGGTTTGAGCTGGGTGTTGAGATATTTCAGGAGAGAGAGGGTGCTAGGGAGGAAGAGATAACTGAGGGGCCAGGTGGCCCCCCTCACAGCAGGTGGGCGCGGCCAGGGCTGGGCCGCGCCCCCTGTGTGTGTGGTGGCGTGGCAGCCCCTCCTGGTGTCTCCCAGGTGCCTCTCTGTCCCATTTTTGACATAAAAATTTATAAAGATTTTTCTGGAATTTTTTGAGAAACTTTATTTTCGAGGATTTTTCAGAAAAACGATAAAAGGATAAAACTCGGAAAAACGACAGTCGAATAATTGCAAGCAAATCAAACTCAAGTATGCATCAGCTCTAAGATATTCTAATTATGTAACTAACAAAGGGAACAAAAATGGTGAAAGTAAAAATGAGTGAGGTAAAGTGAATGCGGTGAAAATGAAGTTTCATTCATATAAAATCACTTTGTTAACAAGGTTGATCAAGTCTTGTTACCAAACTAACTTTATATGAGGAAAAACTTTGCATTTCACTATATGCTTATGTTACCTCGACTTTGATAGGCATAGTCCCAATCATAACAATTTTATATTCTTCCTTGGGCTTTTGCTCTGAACAAATAATCTGACCAACTCTAATGGTCTCAACATTCTTGATTGAATTTAGAGCATTCTTCCTATCAATCTTCTTGGGAAAATAAACCGTGTACTCTTTGTCATTGACATTAAAAGTTACTTTTCCTTGATTGCAATTAATAACAGCACCTGTAGTGTTTAGAAAAGGTCTCCCAAGAATAATAGACATATTATCATCTTCAGGCATTTCCAACACAACAAAGTCAGTTAATATCAAACAACTGTTAGCAACTTGAACAGGAACATTCTCACATATACCAATAGGAATAGTAGTAGATTTATCGACCATTTGCAAAGATATATCAGTTGATACCAATTTTTCTAGATCAAGTCTCTTATAAGGATAAAAAGGCATGACTGTAACATCCCTGACTTTTCCAATTTTTGGAAAATAAAAAATTTAAAATTCAGTGCTTGTAATTGTTTGACTTGATTGAAAAATCACAAGAAATTAAAACTTTTTGAACTATAACTAAAGGTTACCTTAAACAATTTGAGATCAAATCAAAAACCCTAAAACCCCAATACTAAAATACCAAAGTTATTTCCCATATCTCATCTACTTCAAAAATTATTTATCAAATTCCTTCTTTCAAAACTATTTTCCATCAACCTTCTGTTTTGAAAGATTATTTTCATCTTGAGAAAATATTTTGAGAAAGTAAAATCTCTATTACCATTTTTGCTTTTGTCCTATGCAAGCAAAAATTGCAAAGGAAACAATTTACAAAAGAGAATTTATATCAAATAAAGTTGCTATACCAAAAGCATGTTTTAAATAGAATTTCAAACACTATTTCTATAAAGTTTATTCTCTGATTTTAAAAGATCATTTTCCAAACCATATTCCTATTTTAGGATATGCAAGTAAGCCATTTAGACCAATTTATAAAGTTTTAGTGAAGGTTGTTTTATTTATGAAAACATGGTTGTTACTGTTCTGGAATGTTGTTTTGAATTTTAGAAACTTTACAAAGTTGGTTTGAAGCAATTTAAACCAAATTTGCAAAAGTTATAAAAGAAACAAGAAAACAGAAAAAGAAAAAAAAGAAAGAGAAAAGGAAAAAAATAAAATAAAAGGGCCTCCGGGAACCCTTCGGCCCAGTAAGAGGATTCAGCCCGCAGCCCAGGAAGGAAACCCAAATCGGTACCCTCTCTGATTTTCTCTCACGCTGACAATAGGGCCCCACCCGTCAGCGCGGTCGTCTTCTTCTTCCTCCGGCGAAAATCTCGCGCGCGTCAATGCCGAGCAGTAACTTGCCCCCCTCTTAATCCCTCATTACCCCTGCCCGTTTCAAGCTCTCGCCGTGCCTATAAGTAGCCCCCGCCTCCCTCTCCGTTTCCCCTCACCTTCCTCTCGCAAATTCGCCGCCAGGCCGGTGAATTTTACCGCCGGAGTCCGCAGTCCCCGACGACGAAAACCGTCGATTCCGATGAGGTAGGACGACCTCGACTTCTCCCTCTGGCCTCGTCCCCTTCCTTTAGCCCCGGCGCACTCCCTGATGGCCTCGGTTGGTTCTAAATCGCAGGGATTCGACGTAAATATCTGTGGCCGAAGCTCGCCGTCGCCTTGAACACCTCTGGCCATACCCCGTCGACGCTCTGGGAAGCAATCGACCTCGGCAATCACGCTATCAAGTCCGCCACACTCTCCTGCACGCCGTGCACAAATCCATCACCTCCGGGGACTTCCAGAACGCCGGCGACGTCAACCACCGAGCCGCTCGCCACCGAATTTGCTCGCCGGAACCCTAACTCTGCCAGGTGAGCATCCCCTCTTCTAATCCTAGCCGTTAGATCTCCATCGTGCGGTCTAGATAGATAACTTAAACCGAAAGGGTACGAGCAGATCTGATCCGTTCAGATCCAATTAGATCCAACGCTCCACATCACCGATCCAAACGAACCAGTATGCGCCAATAAGAACTCGCCATGTGTCAGCCGGCGATTTAAAACAGATTTGAATAGAAAATTCAAATCAGAATTGATCCAAATCTTGCAAAAATCATATCCCTTGATCTGGAACTCGAAATTTAACAAATAATATACCGTTGGAATCCTTGAGACTTGTAGAATCCAGTAGTACAATAAAATTTCATATTTTATGGGTTCAAATTGAAATCTTTTGCAAACTGAATCAAACACTTCTGTTAACTTAATTAATTCATATCTTTAGTTCTGTTAATCCAAAATTTACAAATTTGTAGTCTTTGGAATCCTCTCAACTTGTAGAACATCATAGGATCAAGAAATTCCAAAGTTGATATGTGCACACACTTTGTGCTTTCAAATCTATTCAAATCACTAATTTGAACATAATTTGATTTCTAGAATTAATTTTAGAGTGATTCCAATTGCAGTGACTTTTTATTACTGCAAGCTATCCAGTAGCATCACTCCCATAATTTCTTGAACCACTTCACAATTATTCAAATTCTAATATGAGAATTTGAGTAGTTCCTATATAGATTAATTCTATTTCTTTTCCAATTAATGTTACCTTCTGCCTTAGTAAACCCTATGTTCATACCTAGTTATTAAATATCATCTTTAGACCACCTTGACCCATACCTTGTCCAACTAAACATATTTTGTCTAATTCATATATGTACTCAAATTGCAATTGTGCTACTTGAGTAGAATATGAATTCATCTCAAACTTAGGTTCTATTAATGTGGAGTTGTTATAACCCGTACCATAGTATGTGTTATACACCATGTTGATCAATGAACCATTTGAGCCATGTCCTCAAATATCAATCATTCATACCCAATCCAATGCCTACTTAGTTTTGTTCACATGTATCGAACTATTCAACTTGCAAATGTGCTAATTGAGTAATTCAAGCATTCTTAAAACCTAGCCTAGTTTCTAAGTGCAATAGATGTTATTTAAGAGTAATTGTTGTCACATTTACTCAATAGTGTTGTAGTTGCACAAATTGACTCTTGTGTAATTTATTACACATGAGCTATTCCTAAAAACTCTTATATGCTTTAATAAAGCATAAAAACTTCATCGACCATATTATGCCTAGTCCAATTCTCTCTCAAATCAAATTGATCTTCCCCAGCTAAGCTCTCAAATCCATATCTCACAATTCATATTTCCTTTGCCATATCTTTCTATCATAACATATCAATAAATCTAAATTGTTAAACAAATACTTTTAAATTGTATGATTTGTTTGATTGTGTTGGTATGTGATACGTCTCAAACGTATCTATAATTTTTGATGCTCCATGCTTGTTTTTACACCATTTGCCTATTGTTTCATTACACTTAGTGGCACTTTTATGCATTTTCCGGAACTAACCTATTAACGAAGTGCCACAGTGCCAGTTCCCTGTTTTCTGCTGTTTTTGTGTTTCAGAGTGATACACAGGAAATATTCTCGGAATTGGACGAAACCACATCCTGAAGTCTTATTTTACCCGGAAGCTTCCAGAGATCCGAAGAGGAGTAGGAGGGGGCCACCAGGGCCCCACACGCAGGGGCGGCGCGGCCAGCCCCCTGGCCGCGCCGGGCCCGCGTGAGGGAGCCTGGATCCCCCTCTGACATCGCCCCTTCGCCTATAAAGACCCCCCGATGAGAAAAACCTAAGGACCCGATCAGTTTTCCAGAACACATCGCGATCCGCCGCCGCGGTCGACCCGAAGATCGGGAGGGTCCAGAAGCTCTTCCCGGCACCCTGCCGGAGAGGGGAATCACCACCGGAGGTCTTCTTCATCGCCATGCTTGCCTCCGGAGCGATGAGTGAGTAGTCTACCTTGGACTATGGGTCCATAACAGTAGCTAGATGGTTGTTTTCTTCACCATGTGCTTCATGTTTAGATCTCATGAGCTGCCCTACATGATTGAGATCACCGTTATGTAATTCTACATGTTTGGTTTGTTGGGATCCGATGAATATTGGTGTTTATGATTAAGTTGTTGTACTGAATATTATCTTTTGTTATCTCTATGTTGTTTATGATCTTGCATGCTCTCCATTGTTAGTAGCTATCTTGGCCGAGTAGTTGCTAGTGACTCCAAGAGGGGGTATTTATGCTCGATAGTGGGTTCATGCCTCTATTTCACCTGGGGGAGTGACAGAAACCTCTAAGGTGGTAGATGTGCTGTTGCTACTAGGGAGAAAACAACATTCATATGCTCAAGGGCATATGCTTTGTTTACATTACACACTTTGCTTAATGCAATTATCTGTTGTTCGCAACTTAATACTTCTAGGGTGTTCGGATTGATATCCCCGGGAGTGGATTATTAGTCATAGATGCAGTTGGATGGCGGTCTATGTATTTTGTTGTAATGCCCAGAGTAAATCTCATAGTGATCTTCTTGACATATCACGTTTATCTTTATTCTATCAATTGCCCAACTGTAATTTGTTTACCCAGCATGTGTTATTTTATCTATGGAGAGACACCACTAGTGAACTGTGGACCCCGGTCCTATTTACATCATATTGCTATCACCTGTTTACTTTATTCGCACTGTTTACTTTACTCGCACTGTTTACTTTACTCGCATACTATATTGTTTTCCACTCGATACGCTCATAACCTTTGTTTCAAGCAAACCGGTGAGATTGACAACCTCATCGCAAGTTGGGAACAAAGTATTTGTTTGTGTGTGTGCAGGTTCCGCATCACCTTCAGTCGTCATTGTCTCTCCTCTCCTGACCGATATTAAACCTTGGTTTCTTAACTGAGGGAAAACTAGCTGCTATACTCATCATACCTTCCTCTTGGGGTTCCCAACAGGCTGGTTATTCACCACGCACAAGGACAGTCTGCTCCCACATCAACTTGGCACCATCAGTAATTTCCTGGCGCCATCAACAAGTAGCAGCTCATTTTCTGGCGCCGTTGCCGGGGAGGAAGAGAAGACTTCTGCGAGGGGAGTTTTTCGCACACACATTCTTTACTTTGTTTTATTGTTTTGCTTTACTTTATTTATTTTACCTGCATTGCTTTTTATCAGAAACCCAAAAAAATTAGAATCCTTGGTAGTTATTTTACTTATCTGCTTTTAGTTTTGTTAAAATGAGTAATCCTGAAGTAGAAGTTCGTAGTTTTAAGCAACAGGGGGGAGAAAGTTTAAAAGATGCTTGGTACCGTATTAACAATGCTCATCATAGGTGTACCAAAAAGCACTCTACCACGATCCTCCTTAGAAATTTTTATGTTGGTATATCCAGTTGGAATAGGTATGTTCTTGATACTCTTACAGGAGGTAATTTTCTAGGTACTCCCGCTGGAGAAGCATGCACTATAATTGAAAGTTTAGTGGGAATACCACCTATTCATGTTGCTAAAACTGAGACCACCCTGGAGGAGGTGGTAGAAAAGCTTAGCTCTTTAGAGAAAAGTTTGCCAAGTATCCTAGAAAATGCTAGCCGCGTTAGTGAATTAATAGAAAACATGGGTAAGAGAATTACCATTTTAGAGGCTAGCACTACTCATGACAATCAAAACTTAAGGATTGGTAAACTAGAGGAGTCTATGGAAACTCTTAGCTTAATCTTCTCTTCTCTTAAATTTAAGAAAGAGAAAGTGTTTGTTGGAAAAGAGCAAAAATTTATGTATGTTCCCAAGGTTTCTGCGCTTAAATCTCAACATGTTCTTAAAATTGGTAAGACTCTTAGTTCCACTAAGGGTGACTTGCAGGTTGAATCATCTTCGGGAACCTTCAAAGAGCCTACTGAGGTAACTAGCACTTCATCTATTGATATTACTTGATTCGCAATTTTCTGCGCCTAGCTCAAAGGCGTTAAAGAAAAGCACTCTTGGGAGATAACCCAATGTTTTCTTTTCAGTAATTTTTCTTTTATTTGAGTCTTGGAAGTCATTACTACTGTAATGACCACTCCTTATCTTGTTTATTTCGTTTTTGTGCCAAGAGAAGCCTCTAATTTGAGTGAGGTAAAGATTTGGGGATGTTGCTGTCCTGAAACTGTTTTCGGTGCTGCACCGTAAAAATTCGTATAAATTCTCTGTATATCTTTTGGACCTGCGATTTCTTATGCATATGCCCCAGGTTATATCCAAACTTTTGTTAGTTGAACACTTTTTTATTTGAGCAACAGAAAATCCCTCAAAAATTCGACCTTTGTCAGCTGTTCAGTTTTGACAGATTTCTGCCAATATTTGTGTTTGCCACTTTATCGCTTTCTTTTGAGTTCTTTTGATCATGGAACTTTTGGGGAGGTTGATACAGTAGTATTTACTATATATGTGGTGGTTTTGAGTTGAAACCTGAAGCAAATAGAGGATTGATTATATGTTATGCTTGCACTAATGTTGCTAATAGAATTGTGTTTAGTTTTGTATGAAGGAAGTTTTCAAGTGTAGGGATTGGAGAATGATGAGATGAGTTGAAGAATGGACAAAAGCTCAAGCTTGGGGATGCCCATGCATCACCCCAAGAAATATCCAAGAAGTACAAGCGTCAAAGCTTGGGGATGCCCCCGAGGCACCCCTTCTTCATCGGCAAAAATCAGGTCACCTTTCAAAACACTATATTTTTATTGCTTCATGCACTATGTGTTTTTCTTGGAGCGTCAGTTGTTTTAGTTTTCTTAGTTGTTTAGTTTGTTTGTTTGCTGCAATAAATGGTTAGACCCCAACAAATTTTCTTTTGGAGGAGATGTACTCGTTTTCATTTGCCAAGAACACTCAGTTTTCACTCTTATCGGTTATCATGTGTTCTTCTTTTTCTGCTACTGTTTTTGGTTTTCGTTTTCGCCTTGATTTGCGTTCAGACCTTGTCATATCTTTTCATCAAGGTGTATTTTTGCCTCTGATCTTTATTGGTTTTCATCAAAAGAGGTGTTTATAAAAATTTCAAATGGTGTTGGAAAAGAGAAAAAGCTTTGTGCAAAATAGTGGTACAAGAAGGAGCTTGTGTAGACTGCGGCTTAGTCTTTTTCATGTCATGCTTGATGTCTTTTTGATAGTATGCTTAGTGGTTTTGCTGTAGCATGACTTGTCTCAAATAACTGAGATTGCTTAATGAGCCTTTGAAAAAATCATGCGTTGTTTTTATTGTATGGAAGCATTATTTTGGTTTTCTCCTTGATGCTTTATTTGGGTTGACTTGGCGCAGGCTCACACATGTTAGACTCTTACAAAGTCGCCAATAGCCTTCATGATCATTTAGTTTTTGACTTTTGATGCCATCTTATGCTTCTTTTAATGTCGCTTTGTCGCTTTGCATGATTATGGCCATTATTGCTCTCTTAGTTGGTCGCTCCCAGTCTTTTGCTAGCCCTCGCCTTGTACTGAGTATGAGCTCTACTCGTGCATCCAACTCCTTAAAGCCAAAGTTTTCCCAAGTGTCCACCATACATACCTACTAGCAATTTGCTATTCCAAGTAAATTTGACTTGCTTTTATTTTCTCTTCAAATTAAACTCTTACCAGTGTTATGCGAAATTCGGTTAGTAAAGCTCTCACGAACCGGAAGGCACACTTTACTTTTTCCTGTTCTTAAAAATTTGACATTGTGGTCTCTTATGTTGAGTTGTTATTCTTGCAAGTTGTAAGTTGGATTCTAGCCCAGCCATGCAGTCATGGGCAAGCTTTCAACATTGCACTTCTTATTTGAGTTGATATCGTGATCTTTTGATTATGGATGCCCGCGGTGTGAAATGAATTGGGAATCTTGTAGGGATCATGGAGTTTGTATATGTGTTAGGGAAACGCCGGGCCGCCAATCTAAGCCATGCATAATTCATGGTGGAAATTTGCAGCATACCCATGGTGAACATTCGATGACGCATCTCACAATAAAAAGCTAAACAAAAGGCAAATAAAAGAGATGTCGAGGTGTTCATTGTCTGCTTGTCCTATCATTTTGGTGTGGGCTTGTTCCATGGCATCGGGCACGGAGGTACCCCATTGGCGGTTCTCAATGATATGCATATACTTACAATGACAAGAGCCTTGCTTGGGACTCTAAGTAAAGTAGCATGAGGTTTGGGTACTCGTATTCACGGGGCACGAGGTCTTCAACTTATGATTTGTCAAGCATATGCATCATAATTGTTCTCGCATTAACTTTAACCATTCAAGATGCTTATAATGGGGGCAATGAGAGCTCAAAGCCGGTAAGTACCATAATTTTTTTCAAGATGCTTATAATGGGGACCCGATCAGTTTTCCAGAACACATCGCGATCCGCCGCCGCCGTCGACCCGAAGATCGGGAGGGTCCAGAAGCTCTTCCCGGCACCCTGCCGGAGAGGGGAATCGCCACCAGAGGTCTTCTTCATCGCCATGCTTGCCTCCGGAGCGATGAGTGAGTAGTCTACCTTGGACTATGGGTCCATAGCAGTAGCTAGATGGTTGTCTTCTCCACCATGTGCTTCATGTTTAGATCTCATGAGCTGCCCTACATGATTGAGATCACCGTTATGTAATTCTACATGTTTGGTTTGTTGGGATCCGATGAATATTGGTGTTTATGATTAAGTTGCTGTACTGAATATTATCTTTTGTTATCTCTATGTTGTTTATGATCTTGCATGCTCTCCGTTGTTAGTAGCTATCTTGGCCGAGTAGTTGCTAGTGACTCCAAGAGGGGGTATTTATGCTCGATAGTGGGTTCATGCCTTCTCTTTTGCCTCGGATCCCGTCGTGGGGAAGGGTCTTTGATCTCTGATTGGCTGAGGCCGGTCGTGGCAATCGTCACTCCCGTCCTTGGCTTCTGTCGCTCTTGTCGGGGCCAACCTACTTTCGGCGAGACAACCGTTGGGAGGCTTTGCCTTCATCGCCCGGCTCTGATTCTCCTCGGTGGAGTCGCCAGCCGGTTGCTGGCGCAGCCGGCCCTTCGAACGGAGCCGGTCTTCTCGTGCTAAAGCCGTGGGGACTCCTGGGACGTCAGCCGGCATATTGCTCGGCCCGTGACACGTCCTGTCGTGGGGATGACTTAGGGGGCGCACCACGGGCCGGGCAATATGCCGGCTGGCGTCCCAGGAGTCCCCACGGCTTTAGCACGAGAAGACCGGCTCTGCCCAAAGGGCCGGCTGCGCCAGCAGCCAGCTGGCGACTCCACCGAGGAGAACTGGAGCCGGGCGATGGAGACAAAACTCCCCAACGGCTGTCTAGCCAAAAGCGGAACGGCCCCGACAAGGTCGGCAGGGGCGCAGGACAGGAGTGACGAGCGCCACGACCACGTCCAACCAATGAGGGATCGAAGACCCTTCCCCACGACGGGATCCGAGGCAGAGTAGAGGGGATATGCCCTCCAGATGCCGGTCCAGGGAAAAGACACTTTATAAAGTGTCTTTGCCAGAGCAGGGTCAGAGGATCACGCCAAGGACGCCGCCGCCGAGGAGCCGGCGGCCGACCGAATCGCCACCTAAACCTGTAACCAGGCCCCCGTCTATATAAGGGGGCCTGGACCCTTAGCATAGGGGAGATCCGATCTTCTTCTTGCTCCTCTAGCCAAATAGCTCGAGGAGCACTGTAATCATTACTACTCAATCAATACGAAGCAGGCAGGAAGTAGGGGTTTACCTCCAACCGGGAGGGCCCTGAACCTGGGTAAACCGAGGTGTCTCTGTTGGCACAATCCCGAGCCGGACCCATCGTCACCAACGTCGATCCCCTCCGATAAGCCTCCCCATGGCTACTGTCTCTAAATTCCCATGACAGTTGGCGCCCACCGTGGGGCAAAGCGCGGTGGCGAGCGGAGTCAAGTTCCGGTCGGGACTCTCCGGCGAGAAGGTCGCCTCTGGCCTCGTCTGGAGGTTCGGCACCTTCGACTGCGTCAACGACAACTTGGCCCACTTCGAGAACGGCTTCGGCAACAGCGGCTCCTTCCTCGACGTCGGCAGTCACCGCTTCTACGTCGCCAAGCCCTTCCCAGAGGAGGTCACCGACGTCTCCGACTCCCTCTGCGACAGAGGCTCGAGCTGCGGTGAAAGCAGCAATCTTGGCGCCATGGTCGAGATGATGACCATGGGAGAGGATGAGGGCGGCGACCTACCGCGCCCCGAGCGCCTGTCGCTCGAGCGCCCACCTCCTCAGGAGCAAGATGCTCCACTCCCAGAGCGGGACGCCCCGGACGTCTCCGTGGTGGACCTGCGCGTTCCCCTCGACTGCGTCATCGCTCCCGCCCGGGTCGCCGAGGCCCTGGAGCGGACGCGTCTCGTCCTCCTCGGCAAGGTGGCTGAGGACGAGGCCAACCGGCGCTGCGCGAGCACCACGCTCAGCGAGTTCTACGACGTGCATGGAGACGCACCGACCGAGCTCGCCCGTGACTCGTGCCGCAGCTTCGCCACCGTCATCCCCGGCCAGATCCAGTGGTCGCCATCGGCAAGCCGAGGCCGCGGAGGGCGTGAACAGGGCGGCCATGCTCCGAGCGGCAACGCCCAAGGCCGCCGCGCCCAGCAAGGCGGCGGAGCGAGCAGACCACGCTTGATCGCGGAGTCAGCGCCAGGGTCGGAGTCCCAGGCTCGCCCATCGGCGCTGCACATCCACCTATGGCTTGACCACACCAAGGTGCTCCCCAGAGGATCTGCTAGCTCAAAGCGAGCGGCTTCCGACCAAGGAGGCCCGGGGGCTGCACGCAGCGGTCATGGGCGCAAAGAGGGCAAGTACACCCTCGATGCTGCGCTTGATCAGCCGTGTAAATTCCACACCTCCCCGGGCAGGGAAGCGACCCACTCCACGCGTCAGTGCCGTTTCACGAGAGAGCTGGAGCAGCGCGCTCGGCAGATCCCTGGTACGTCGCAAGCACAACTGGCTGAAGGTCAGGAGGACCAACAGCGCGACCCGGCTGGAGGCAAGCCGGATCAAGATGGTGACTTCCCGACAGACGTGGAGCAGTATCACATCTTCACTACCCCCGGCAAGGACAAAAGGAGCGACCTTTGGCATGAGGCAGAGGTGAACGCCGTGATGCCTGCAGAACCCCAGTTCATGCATTGGTCCGAGGCGGCCATTAGCTGGGGGCGCGAGGACCACCCGAGGTTGATGCCCAGCCCTGGAGAGTATGCTCTGGTCGTGGATCCTGTCGTGTGTTCAGATACGCACATGTGCCGTTTCTCCTGCGTGCTCATCGATGGTGGTAGTAGTATCAACCTTCTTTACCGGAGCTCTCTGGAGAAGTTGGGTATCCCGCTTGCTCAGCTGAAACCTAGCCGGCTCACCTTCCATGGCATCGTGCCTGGGCATTCTTGCACCCCTTTGGGCAAGGTGCAGCTGGAGGTTCTCTTCGGAAAGAAGGGGAATAGCCGCCGCGAGCCCATCTGGTTCGAGGTGGTGGACATCAGCAGTCCCTACCACGCGCTGCTGGGCCGTCCAGCCCTGGCCAAGTTCATGGCGTTTCCGCACTACGCCTATCTGAAGATGAAGCTCCCAGGGCCCAGAGGTGTGATCACTGTCTTGGGAAACTTCAAGAAGTCCCTGGCCTGCACAAAGGAGAGCTTGCAGCTGGCAGAGGCGCTGGTCGTCGCCGAGGAGAAGAGGCAGCTTCTGCATCGTGTGGAGCTGACCCAGCAAGACGTACTGGTTCGCCAGTCGCCTGTGGAGCAATTCAAGCCGGCCAACGACACCAAGAAGATCCTGCTGGATGAAAGCGACCCCTCCAAGTACGTCATCATCGGTACCGGCTTGTCTGCCAAATAGGAAAGCGAGCTCACTAGCTTCCTCCATGAGAATCGGGACATCTTTGCATGGTCTCCAAAGGACATGCCTGGTGTGCCGAGGGAGCTGGCTGAGCACGCATTAAACGTCCGGCCGGGCGCCAAGCCGGTCAAGCAGCCGCTGCGGCGGTTTGCAGAAGAAAAGAGGAAAGCTATTGGCGAGGAGATTGCCCGGCTCCTTGTAGCCGGCTTTATCATGGAGGTGTTCTACCCCGACTGGCTCGCAAACCCAGTCTTGGTTCTGAAGAAGAATAACACTTGGCAAATGTGTATCGACTACACCAGCCTCAACAAGGCTTGCCCCAAGGATCCTTTCGCGCTGCCATGAATTGACCAGGTGATCAACTCCACAGCCGGTTGTGACCTGTTGTCTTTCCTGGATGCCTATTCAGGCTACCACCAGATCCCGCTCTTCCAGCCGGATCAGATCAAGACCTCCTTCATCACCCCATATGGAGCCTACTGCTATGTCACCATGCCGTTCGGCCTGAAGAACGCTGGAGCCACTTACCAGCGAACCATGCAGCGATGTCTGCAGGAGCAGATCGGGAGAAACGTACACGCTTATGTGGACGACGTGGTGGTGAAGACCAAGCAGAGCGGCACGCTCTTGGGCGACCTCAAGGAGACCTTCACCAACCTGCGGCGCTATCGCATGAAGCTCAACCCTGAGAAGTGCACCTTTGGTGTGCCGGCTGGGCAGCTCCTAGGTTACATCATTTCCCAGCGTGGGATCGAGGCTAACCCCTCGAAGATAAAAGCCATCGAGGCCCTAGAGAAGCCCGCCCAGCTCAGAGATGTGCAGAAGTTTGCTGGTTGTTTGGCCTCGCTTAGCCGGTTCGTCAGCCGGCTCGGGGAGAAGGCCATGCCGCTGTACCATCTGATGAAGAAGACGGACCACTTCGTTTGGTCCCAGCGCGCTGACGACGCCTTCAACGACCTCAAGCGAGCCTTGTCCACCGCGCCAATCCTGGCGGCGCCGGCTCCGTGAGAGCCAATGCTGCTCTACATCGCAGCAACCCCGCGCGTCATCAGCGTGGTGATCGTAGTGGAGCGCACCGAGGAAGGCAAAGAGTTGCCGGTTCAGCGCCCGGTATACTACTTGAGTGAGGTGCTCACTCTCTCCAAGCAGAACTACCCGCACTATCAGAAGGTCGCGTACGGCGTGTACATGGCGGCCAAGAAGCTGAAGCACTACTTCGAGGAGCACCCAATCACGGTGGTGAGCACCACTCCGCTCTCGGAGATCATCGGGTGCAAGGACGCGTCAGGAAGAGTGGCTAAATGGGCGATCGAGCTCGCGGCTCATACCATTCAGTACAAGCCCAGGACGACGATCAAGTCACAGATCATAGCAGATTTCTTCGCTGACTGGGGAGAACACCAGTACCTGCCACCGGCTCTGGACTCCACCCACTGTCGCATGCACTTCGATGGCTCCAAGCTGCTCGGGGGCTTGGGGGCCGGCATCGTCCTCACCTCTCCCAAGGGAGACAAGCTACAGTACGTGCTGCAGATGCACTTCCGTGTGTCGAACAACGTCGCCGAGTATGAAGCCCTGGTACATGGGCTCAAGATGGCCAAGCAGATCGGTATCAGGAGGATCCTCTGCTTCGGAGACTCCGACCTGGTGACACACCAGGTCTCAGGGGACTGGGACACCAAGGATGCCAACATGGCCTCCTATCGCTTCTACGTGCAGCAGCTCAGCGGATTCTTCGAGGGCTGCGAGTTCCACCATGTCCCCAGAGCAAACAACGAGGAAGCAGACCGGCTGTCCAAGATCGGCTCCACCAAGCAGGATATCCCAGCCGGGGTGTCCCTGGAGATCATCCACAAGCCGTCTATCAAACCTTCGCCGGAGTCCATGTCCATCTATGTGCCTGGAGATCCGGCCCCGGCTCAGGTACCGCCACCGGACCCGGGGGCTGCCGTCTCAGGGCTGAAGGAGGCAGCCGGCCAGCCCAGCATGGCCGGCTCGACGAAGGACAAGGGGATTGCCGGCTCCGCGCCCGCTCCCCCAGCCGGACAATCAGGCAAAGCCGGCTCAACGACGGACCCGGGGGCTGCTGACCCTCTGGTCGCCAGTGTCTTCCACATACGGGAGATACCTTCCTGGGCGGAACCATTCTCCAACTACCTCATCACTGGGGACTTGCCACAAGACGAAGCGGAAGCTAGGCGAATTCAGCGTCGAGCTGGGGCGTACACCATCATCAACAGCGAGCTGTACAAGCGCAGCGTGTTAGGCATCTTCCAGAAGCGCATCGAGCCGGAAGAAGGGACAGAGCTGCTAAGAGAGATACACCAAGGGGAGTGCGGACATCACGCATCTTCCAGAGCCTTGGTGGCCAAAGCCTTCCGCCATGGCTTCTACTGGCCAACGGCCAAGCAGAATGCAGAGCAGCTGGTGAAGCAGTGCAACGGCTGCCAACGCTTCTCCAAGCACAGAAACACTCCAGCGGCAGCCCTCAAGACCATCCCGCTCACCTGGCCGTTCGCTGTCTGGGGCCTGGACATGGTAGGGCCATTCAAGACCGCACCCGGGGGCTTGACGCATCTGCTGGTTGCTGTGGACAAGTTCACCAAGTGGATCGAGGCCAAGCCAATCAAAAAACTCGACGGTTCGTCCACGATCAAGTTCTTCAACGAGATCATCACAAGATACGAAGTCCCCCACAGCATCATCACCGACAATGGGACGAACTTTGCGAAGGGAGTCTTTGCTGATTACTATGGTCAGAAAGGCATCCGGCTGGACTTAGCGTCAGTAGCGCACCCTCAGTCAAATGGACAAGTGGAGAAGGCAAATGGGCTGATCCTGGCCGGCATCAAACCAAGACTGATCGAGCCTCTCGAACGCTCAGCCGGCTGTTGGGTCGAAGAGCTACCCTCAGTGCTCTGGAGCCTGCGCACCACTCCAAATCGCTCTGTCGGCTTCACACCTTTCTTCCTGGTCTATGGAGCAGAAGCGGTGCTGCCCACGGACATTGAGTTCGACGCGCCCAGAATTGTCCAGTACACGGAGAAACAAGCAAAAGAAGCTCACGAAGATGGCGTCGACCTCCTCGAGGAGGCTCGAGAGCAGGCTCTGGCTAGATCAGCGCTCTACCAGCAGCAACTGCGATGATACCACAGCCGGAAAATTCGCCCGCTCGCATTTCGCGAAGGTGATCTCGTACTCCGGCTGGTCCAAAGCAATAAAGGCTTGCACAAGCTGTCCTCTCCCTGGGAGGGACCGTTCATTGTCAGCCGGGTGCTGGGCAATGGGGCATATTACCTCATCGACGCACAAGAGCCCAGAAAGAACAAGGCAGATAACTCTGACAAGGAGACCGAGCGTCCCTGGAATGTCAGTCTCCTAAGACCTTTCTTCTGCTAAGGCAAAAGCTTGTACCCCGAAAAACGTGTCAATGAATAAAGGAAAACGGAACGGTTAGTTACGGCCGGCTCCGAGGAAAACACTTCGTGTATGTTTTGCTTCCTGCATTATTCACTTGACCGGCAGCCGGCTCTAGGCACCGAGCCACAGCCGGCAGCCCCGAAAAAATCGATCTCTTGCCAGCCGGATGAGTACTACGTATGAAGAAGGTCTCGAGCCCAATCTCCGCCTTCCGGCTCCGCGCAGCCGGACGGATAGGAGCCGGCAGGCCACATACGAAGGAAAGCCGCAGAGCGGAACCACAAACGATAGAAAAACCGCTCAACCAGGCGTTAAGGGCAGTGTCTGTTAACTAAGCGTTGGCTAGCACGAGTCGGGGGCCCGACAGACCGAAGTACTACTTCTCACTCCACGGCACGCTCCCACCCTAGGCCGGCATTCGGCTGCCGGCCCAAGGGAGACCAACCGGCACCAGGCTGCCGGTTGGGGGTAGAAGGGCCGAAGGGTGGGAAGATTAAGGAAAAGGTTGAGGGAACCAGGCAAAGGCAAAACCAGCGAATAGTTGATAGACACAGACTCTCGACGTTTGGGCTGAGAAGCCACGCCCAAGAGGTTCGAAGCTAGGGCTACCTCGCTTGGCGTTGGCGTCATTCGCGAAAGTTCAGTTTCGAGCTAGCTGTTAGTCCAGCTACCCCAAAACTCGGGGGCTAGGGGGAAAGGGAATTGGCCCTCAGAAGCAGGCCGGCTCCAGTACCTCGCCGGCTGTCCGTTAAGCTGGCGCTGCGACACGATCAGCAAGCGAGCAACGAAATCGAAACTTAACACTCGCAAAGCAACGGCTAGAGCCGGAGACTAGGAAGTCTATTCCAATCGTGGCTTGGGACGTGCGAAATCCTGGGAGGGGAAACGTGCCGGCTTCGACCTCGCCCGAGCCAGTACAAGACTCAGTCTCCGCCTCAACCCCGCTGAGCTGGGACTGGCCCGTTCCCCCCGGAGCCGGCAAGCAGAAGCACCGTTCCTTCCGCACCGAGGCCGGAGGAGCCCGCCCAAAGCGTCTGCACAGGCCAGTGACTATCGTAATCCCTATCTACGGATTCGCGTGACAACGGTGTCAAGCAGAAGACGCCTGCGCGATGGCAAAAGCACACAGCGAAGGGAGACATTCACACAACAAACAAAGAGGAGCAAGCAAGGATTTGCAAGAAATTAAAGAAGTTCTTTGCAGCCGGCTAGCGGTTACATAATAAGGGCCACGCTAAGGGCCGAAGTAACAAAAGGACTCCCCCACCTAACCCCTAGACTCCTATTGACGATGCTGCCGTCAAGAGGGAGGCTTCGGGGCCGCTCGCCGATCATGGCCAGGGGGAGTAGGCGCGGGCGCAGCCGGAGCCGTCGACGACGCGGACGCAGAGGATGTGCGACTTGGCGCGGTGGGTCAGGATGAGAGACCACCCCCGCTCCAGGCCGTAATCGTTGAAGAATCGCCCCCACCCCCTGGTGAGGTAGCTCTTCCCCTCCTCGTCATGGAGGACCTCGACGTCGTACAGCGGCTGCCCGCCGCTGCCATCCTCGATCATGAAGCTCGTCGGGGGATTCTTCCCATGGTGCCGACGAAGCTGGCGGGGAGCGGAAGGCGCTCCTCACTCTCGGCCAGAAGGGGCACCAGGGCGGTGGCGAACCCGTGCACCGGGACATAGGAAAGCCGCTGCCTGGTCGGCGGGCGCGGCGGCGTCTTTCGCACCTTCCTAGCGGCCGCGCCGGAGGAACCGTTGACGCCCAGACCAGCGAGGCCCGGAGGGGCGGCCCCGAACGCCATCGCGGCGCCAACGAGGGCGGACGCCGCCTCCAGGGGCGTCCCGGTAAGACCGGTGACGGAGGTCGCGGCCGCGGGTACTACGGCACCACCGACGGTCGCAGCAACGGTCTCCCCGGGGGCCGTCGTGAGGGCGGCGGAGCGGCCGGCCCCGGAAGACCTGGCAGCGGCTGCGGCCGCGAGCGCAGCCAAAGTCTTCTTGTTGCGGCTGCCCAGTGGGCGGCCGCGCTTCCGGGACGTCGGTGGCGTCGCCGCCGGGCCCTCGGCTCCGTGCTGGCTTCCGAGCGGGCATCCCTGCCCGTGCTCGCCCGGCCCGTCACCAGCCCCGGCTCCGCCGTTCGCCCCGAGTGTTGCCATTGAGATCGGAGCGGGAGTTGTGGAGGCAACAGTTTCGGCTAGGCTGGGAAGCGGAGGCGACAAGTGAAGGAATGGAGACGCTTGGGAGTGAGGAAAACCCTCGAGAGCTCCAAAGATTTAAAGGCCGGCAGGGCACGAAAAGCCGAGCCGGTTTAATGCGATTTAATCGCACGCATGGCGTTTCGACGGGACGCGACGCTGACACCAGCCCCGCTTCGTTACGTGACGTCTGCCGGAATCATTGTGGTGGCCGAAGGGTCAAAATGACTAGACTGGTCACTGGCGCGCTGCGCCGGCCACTGCGTGGGAACAGGACCCGAAGCGGCGCAAGTTCCCAGGAGGCAGCACGCCGGCTCGCGGCTCCCCGGCTCGCGGTCGCCAGCCGGGCCACCATCGGAGCCGGTTCGTCCCGAGACGGCCGGAGAAACTCCGCGAGACTTGTCCTCAAGGACTAGAGCGACCAAGCCGGACCAGAAATCCTGGGACTTCGACGAGGACGAGCAAGACTTCGGCAAAAAGAAGAACCCGCCGAAGCCCCATGCTAGCCCATGAGACTTCGCCAGTTTCGGGGGCTAGTGTCGTGGGGATGACTTAGGGGGCGCACCACGGGCCGGGCAATATGTCGGCTGGCGTCCCAGGAGTCCCCACGGCTTCAGCACGAGAAGACCGGCTCTGCCCGAAGGGCCGGCTGCACCAGCAGCCGGCTGGCGACTCCACCGAGGAGAACTGGAGCCGGGCGATGGAGACAAAACTCCCCAACGGCTGTCTAGCCAAAAGCGGAACGGCCCCGACAAGGTCGGCAGGGGCGCAGGACAGGAGTGACGAGCGCCACGACCACGTCCAACCAATGAGGGATCGAAGACCCTTCCCCACGACGGGATCTGAGGCAGAGGAGAGGGGATATGCCCTCCAGATGCCGGTCCAGGGAAAAGACACTTTATAAAGTGTCTTTGCCAGAGCAGGGTCAGAGGATCACGCCAAGGACACCGCCGCCGAGGAGCCGGCAACCGGCCGAATCGCCACCTAAACCTGTAACCAGGCCCCCGTCTATATAAGGGGGCCTGGACCCTTAGCATAGGGGAGATCCGATCTTCTTCTTCCTCCTCTAGCCGAACAGCTCGAGGAGCACTGTAATCATTACTACTCAATCAATACGAAGCAGGCATGAAGTAGGGGTTTACCTCCAACCGGGAGGGCCCTGAACCTGGGTAAACCGAGGTGTCTCTGTTGGCACAATCCCGAGCCGGACCCATCGTCACCAACGTCGAGCCCCTCCGATAAGCCTCCCCATGGCTACTGTCTCTAAATTCCCATGACACTTATGTTGAGTTATTATGCTTGCAAGTTGTAAGTTGGATTCTAGCCCAGCCATGCAGTCATGGGCAAGCTTTCAACATTGCACTTCTTATTTGAGTTGATATCGTGATCTTTTGTTTATGGATGCCCGCGGTGTGAAATGAATTGGGAATCTTGTAGGGATCATGGAGTTTGTATATGTGTTAGGGAAACGCCGGGCCGCCAATCTAAGCCATGCATAATTCATGGTGGAAATTTGCAGCATACCCATGGTGAACATTCGACGACGCATCTCACAATAAAAAGCTAAACAAAAGGCAAATAAAAGAGATGTCGAGGTGTTCATTGTCTGCTTGTCCTGTCATTTTGGTGTGGGCTTGTTCCATGTCATCGGGCATGGAGGTACCCCATTGGCAGTTCTCAATGATATGCATATACTTACAATGACAAGAGCCTTGCTTGGGACTCTAAGTAAAGTAGCATGAGGTTTGGGTACTCGTATTCACGGGGCACGAGGTCTTCAACTTATGATTTGTCAAGCATATGCATCATAATTGTTCTCGCATTAACTTTAACCATTCAAGATGCTTATGATGGGGGCAATGAGAGCTCAAAGCCGGTAAGTACCATAATTTTTGAAGGTTATAAAACTTGCAATCACTGCTTCCCTCTGCGAAGCGTCTTTCTTTTACTTTTATGTTGAGTCACCACCTTCTTTCTTTATGCACCATTAAGAGAGCATAGTTGTCATTCTTAGTGTGATATGCATTGTCCCAAAGTTCATTGATTGATTCATATTGTTGGTTTCACTTGTTCTTAAATTATTTGTATCTAGTCGCCCTCTTAAACTTGAAGGTGTCCTATGCATTTATGTTTTGCTCTCTTTGAAGGACAAGCTGAAAACCATTTGTATGTTTTTCCTTATGATTTGAACACACGTTTGACTTTCATTGTTTCATTTTCATGATCTTTTGTTTGTGTTCATTTGCATGTTTACAACATGGTTGCTAAGTTCTTATTGTCATGATTATATCTTCATGCCCATGTGTTAAGTTCTTATGATCCCAGCTCACCAATGCTTGCATATATGATCAAGATTGTGTAGGTGCATGTCACCTCAAAAATTATTCTTTTGTTATCACTTAACTACTCGAGGACGAGCAGGAGTTAAGCTTGGGGATGCTTGATACGTCTCAAACGTATCTATAATTTTTTATGCTCCATGCTTGATTTTACACCATTTGCCTATTGTTTCATTACACTTAGTGGCACTTTTATGCATTTTCTGGAACTAACCTATTAACGAAGTGCCACAGTGCCAGTTCCCTATTTTCTGCTGTTTTTGTGTTTCAGAGTGATACACAGGAAATATTCTCGAAATTGGACGAAACCACATCCTGAAGTCTTATTTTACCCGGAAGCTTCCAGAGATCCGAAGAGGAGTAGGAGGGGGGCCACCAGGGCTCCACACGCAGGGGCGGCGCGGCCAGCCCCATGGCCGCGTCGGGCCCGCGTGAGGGAGCCTGGCTCCCCCTCTGACATCGCCCCTTCGCCTATAAAGACCCCCCGATGAGAAAAACCTAAGGACCCGATCAGTTTTCCAGAACACATCGCGATCCGCCGCCGCCGTCGACCCGAAGATCGGGAGGGTCCAGAAGCTCTTCCCGGCACCCTGCCGGAGAGGGGAATCGCCACCGGAGGTCTTCTTCATCGCCATGCTTGCCTCCGGAGCGATGAGTGAGTAGTCTACCTTGGACTATGGGTCCATAGCAGTAGCTAGAAGGTTGTCTTCTCCACCATGTGCTTCATGTTTAGATCTCATGAGCTGCCCTACATGATTGAGATCACCGTTATGTAATTCTACATGTTTGGTTTGTTGGGATCCGATGAATATTGGTGTTTATGATTAAGTTGCTATACTGAATATTATCTTTTGTTATCTCTATGTTGTTTATGATCTTGCATGCTCTCCGTTGTTAGTAGCTATCTTGGCCGAGTAGTTGCTAGTGACTCCAAGAGGGGGTATTTATGCTCGATAGTGGGTTCATGCCTCTATTTCACCTGGGGGAGTGACAGAAACCTCTAAGGTGGTAGATGTGCTGTTGCTACTAGGGAGAAAACAATATTCATATGCTCAAGGGCATATGCTTTGTTTACATTACACACTTTGCTTAATGCAATTATCTGTTGTTCGCAACTTAATACTTCTAGGGTGTTCGGATTGATATCCCCGGGAGTGGATTATTAGTCATAGATGCAGTTGGATGGCGGTCTATGTATTTTGTTGTAATGCCCAGAGTAAATCTCATAGTGATCTTCTTGACATATCACGTTTATCTTTATTCTATCAATTGCCCAACTGTAATTTGTTTACCCAGCATGTGTTATTTTATCTATGGAGAGACACCACTAGTGAACTGTGGACCCCGGTCCTATTTACATCATATTGCTATCACCTGTTTACTTTATTCGCACTGTTTATTTTACTCGCACTGTTTACTTTACTCGCATACTATATTGTTTTCCACTCGATACGCTCATAACCTTTGTTTCAAGCAAACCGGTGAGATTCACAACCTCATCGCAAGTTGGGAACAAAGTATTTGTTTGTGTGTATGCAGGTTCCGCATCACCTTCAGTCGTCATTGTCTCTCCTCTCCTGACCGATCTTAAACCTAGGTTTCTTAACTGAGGGAAAACTAGCTGCTATACTCATCATACCTTCCTCTTGGGGTTCCCAACGGGCTGGTTATTCACCACGCACAAGGACAGTCTGCTCCCACGTCAACTTGGCACCATCAGTAATTTCCTGGCGCCATCAACAAGTAGCAGTATGGTATCTTTATGTTATGTTATTTTGTGCTATAGCTTGTGTGAAGAGCTACGTGCTTAGTTGAGAGGAGTGAAAGATCATGATCTTCAAAAAGTCAAGTGACACACATGTCCCTTTACCCATTTTCTTTACTATATGCATTAGTGTATTCACTACTTGTAGTATGCATGATAGGTGATGTTTTCAAAGAAAAAAAAAGTTGCTTGCTAAGATCCTAAGTAGTGGTTAGCTATCCCTTAAACCCTACCTGTTAGGATGCTAAATACTTAATGCTATGCTATGATCACTTGTTAAAAGTGTTTTGTGAACAAATTAAGAACTTCAACTAAAATGAATCACCTGGGTGGATTGGTTTGATAAGAGGCGGCGATGTAGGTGACTTCTGGGGCACATGCCTCGTCGAGAGGATGTGTACTCAGAATGCCACTCGGGGTGGCCACCCAGGAATAAAGAGGTTACCATGTCTTCCATGCTTGGAGTACTTCCAGTGCAGCCTTATGACAATATGGGCTCTGTCTTGACCGATTAGATGTGAGGGTGCAACTTGTGCGCAAGAAGATGGCTGGTAGTTGAATGATAGGTTGGGAACGGATCTTGCCAGTTGGTTGCTCTCTCCTTCTAAAAGGTCTCGTCTCATTTTATGTATGGGCGTAAACTGAGTCTTAAGGTGAAAGTGCACAACCCCTACAGGGTGTCAAACTAATCGATTAGCCGTGTCCCCGGTTATGGACAATTTGAGTCTCTAGACATGGAATGTATGGAAGAATCTCATCACCATTTCTGAATGATTAAAATTTGTCTAGAAACCCCTAGGTAGGGGCTAAGGACCATGCACTCCGAGGGGTGGTGGTTTTTGATGTTCCAACTTTGTTGAGTTTCGCCTAGAACTACATACCGGCCAGTATGTAATGTATGGGGGTTGTCTTGACCCTTGAAAAATAAAATTTTGAAAGAAAGTATTGAGAAGGATTTTAGGATAAAACTGGCTTTATGCAAATCAGCCTATGAGATCCACCAGCCAAATATCATGTAGATAGCTTTTTCACAACAGCCACCAAATATGTGTCATTTGCCAGTACATCATTGTACTGACCCCTCTGGGGCTGCATATTCAAACGTGCAGGTTTTTATTGTCGTGTAAGGAACCAGGAGTAGGATCTCGAGCTTCCATTCCAACATGTCTGCCTGTGGCACGTGATGAAGATGGAGGCCCATTGCCACTTTGATTTTCCACTGTCTATCTATAAGGTTTTAATACTTATGTATCTGGATCCACATTGTAGTCTTGATACTATGCAATGAATACCTTATTTTGTTCTGTGGTGCTATTAGTGATCCAGGGAATAGCACATAACACAGATGTTCCACCTTAATCCAAAGGTGGGGCATTACAATGACACTAACTCCAGCTCCCAAATCACATAAAGTAGTTCTAACATAGTTATTTTTAATGGAGCAAGGAATAGTTGGTATACCTGGATCTCCAAGCTTCTCCGGTACCTTACCATCAAAAGAATAATTAGCAAGTAAAGTGGAAATTTCCTCATTAGGAATCTTCATTTTGTTAGTAACAATATCTTTCATATACTTTGCATAAGGAGGCATTCTAATAGCATCAGTCAAAGGAATTTGCAGAAATAAAGATTTCATCCATTCACAAAACCTGTTGTAGTGTTCTTCTTCCTTGGATTTATGTTTCTTACCAGGAAAAGGCATTGGTTTCTGCACCCATGGTTCTCTCTCATTACCATGCTTGTTGGCAATGAAGTCTTCTTTGGTGTACTTTGCATTTTTGGCAAGCTTTTCAGATTCTTCTTCAACTTCTTCTTTATCGGAAGCCTCACCTGGTTCAGTTTCAGCATGACAAATAGAAACACTATTAGGATCTTTACCTGCTTCAGAGGATTCTGCAGTTGTTTTATGCTTCTTCTTCTTCTTCTTGGAAGGAATATTATCACTTGAAGTACGTTGAGAATCTTGCTCGATCCTCTTAGGATGTCCTTCAGGATATAAGGGGTCTTGAGTGGTAGCACCACCTCTTGTGCGTATTTCACAAGCTTGCTTCTCTCTTGCGGCATTAACTAGCAAGTCTTTTTGCACCTTGATAAGCTGATCAATTTGTGTTTGAACCATTTGAAAATGTTTAACAAGTATCTTCACATCATTGAAGGTTCTCTCCACAATATCCTGCAACTTGTTAATAGCTCTAGAATTTTCCAACAAATGATTCTGCATTTTTTTGTTAAAATTATCTTGCTTAACAATAAAATTATCAAATTCATCTAAGCATTGATCAGGAGGTTTAGAATAAGGAATATCTCTATCATCAAAGCGTTGGAGAGAGTGTACCTCAATTGTAGACGAGTGAGGGATTGGCTTACATAATTCTTCAATAGGAGGTAAATTCTTAACGTCTTCGGCTTTAATACCTTTCTCCTTAAGAGATTTCTTGGCTTCTCTCATTACTTCATCATTTAATTCAATCATCCCTCTCTTCTTCGGTGTAGGCTCTGGGACTGGCGCAGGTTTTGGTGCTGGTGTTGGCTCAACTAGAGTCCAATCATCATGATTTCGGCTTATTTTAGCCATTAGTTCTTCAGCTTCAGCCGGAGTTCTTTCCCTGAAAACACAACCAGCACAACTATCCAAATATGTCTTAGATTCATCAGTTAGTCCATTATAAAATATATCAAGGAGTTCGTTTTTAGGCAATGGCTCTTTAGGCAAAGCTCTAATTAAAAAACAAAACCTTGTCCAAGATTCAGGCAATATCTCTCCTTTTCCCTGTTCAAAGTCAAAGATTTTCTGCACAGCAGCATGTTGAGCACTAGCAGGAAAATATTTCTGAAAGAAAGCATTAACCAAAGCAATAGGACTATTAAGAGACCCAGGAGACAAACTATTAAACTAAGTTTTAGCTGCATCTTTCAACAAGAAAGGAAAAATCTTAGCAACAAAATAAGTGCGAAGCTTAATATCATCAGAAAACAGATTACTCAAAGTAGAAACTCATTCATGTGCTCCATAGCACTCTCATCTTTAGTACCACAAAAAGGAGTTTTCTCAACAATAGATATGTAAGATAAATCCAAAGAGAAATCATAATCCTTGTCTCTAATATTTATGGGAGAAGCAGCACACTTAGGATCAGAAGACAATTTATATCTAACAGTACGTCTTGCAAGAGGTTCTTTAACATCAGCAGCATTACGAGTAGCACGTGCTTCAGCAATAAAATCATCATCAAGCTCAATATAATCTTCAAACTCATCACTAGGACATTCCCTAGACTTAGGTGAACTAACAGGTGTAACAGTGGTGTTTCCCAACTTAGCTCTAGCAATTGTAGCATCTAAAAAGGAACCTAGAGAACCACTCTCATCAAGCACAGTAGAAGCATCATCTAAATTATCAGTGGCATTTTCAAACTCAGCAGAAGTAGTAGAAGTAGCGTGTGCATGTGGTGGTGTAAGCAACTTACTCATAACAGATGGCGAATCAAGAGCAACAGAAGTGTTCAAAGTCGTACCTCTTCTTGTAGTGGATGGCAATATAGGAACTTTTCCATCACGAGGTTTACCCATGATGAAAGGATTGCAGCAAACAATATGAATCCCAAGTGAACTTACAAATAAAGCTATGCTCCCCGGCAACGGCGCCAGAAAATAGTCTTGATGACCCACAAGTATAGGGGATCGCAACAGTCTTCGAGGGAAGTAAAGCCCAAATTTATTGATTTGACACAAGGGGAGCCAAAGAATATTTATAAGCCTTAATAGATTAGTTGTCAATTAAGCTGCACCTGGAAACAGTCTTGCTCGCAGTGGTTTAAAAGTAGCAACCATTTTATAGTGGTGATAGTAGTGAAACAGTAACAATAGTAGTAAAATAAAAGTGGTAATAGTAGCAATAGTAAACAGTAGGAACAAATACTGTAGGCATAGAGATAGATGTACGGGCGTTGCATGGATAAGATAATTCATAAAATCAATGAGACATGGACAATTACAGATAAATAATGATAAAGCATCCTAGTACTAAACAATCATAGGCATGTGTTCCGTAAATAGTCATACGTGCTCACAAGGAGAAACTTGCACGACATCTTTTGTCCTACCAGCCTGTTGCAGCAGGGCCTCAAGGGAAACTACTGGTAATTAAGGTACTCCTTTTAATAAAGTACCGGAGCAAAGCATTAACACTCGGTGAACACATGTGATCCTCACATCGTAGCCATCCCCTCCGGTTATCCCAATTTCTGTCACTTTGGGGCCTCGGGTTCTGGACAACAATATGTGTAAACAACTTGCAGGTATGACCATAAACAACAAGTATCACAATGAAACAATAACATGTTCAGATCTGAAATCATGGCACTCGGGCCCAAAGTGACAATCATTAAGCATAACAAGTTGCAACAATGTCATAAGCACTAAAAGAAGATACTAGGCACCATGCCCTAACAATCTCATATCAAATTACATGAACAATCTCATCCAATCCCTACCATCCCCTCGCCTACAGCGGGGGAATTACTCACACATGGATGGGGGAGTCATGGATGGTCGATGGAAGGACGTCGGTGATGATGGTGATGAAGATCTCCTCCAAATCCCCATCCCGGTAGGGTGCCAGAACGGAGTTTCTGGTTCTGAATCGCGCTTTCTGATGGTGGCGGCGCAGCGGAAGTCAATCTGGGAAAAACGCCGTACCCCCGATATTTTCAGGTCAGAGGGTATATGTAGGCGGAAGGAGAGGTCGAGGAGACGGCCGAGCCGTCCTCACAACAGGTGGGCACGGCCAGGGCAGGGCCGCGCCCCCTGTGTGTGTGGTGGCCTCGTGCCTCCCCTCCATCTCGTCTTCTGGCTCCGTGGGTCTTTTGGTGAAATAGGATTTTTGCCAATTTTTTCCGAATTTTTAGTAAAAGTTGGATTTCTACACAAAAACGAGACACAAGAGCAATTCTACTGAAAACAGCGTTAGTCCGTGTTAGTTGTATTCAAAACACACAAATTAGAGGAGAAACAACAACAAAAGTGTTCGGGAAAGTGGATACGTTTTGAACGTATCATAGCGCAGCACCAGAAAATGTCCTGAAAGCGGCAACTGCATTCATGGCTCACGCGTCTACAATATGTTGTAGTCACGGCATCGAAGTTCCTATTTAGCCAAGTTGGTCATAATCAAATAGCAAGATTTGAGGACGAGATATTATTAGATAATAGCAACCAACAATATACAAAGAAGCGGTGATGGGCCCTGACTTCGTCATATGGATTATTCTAGCAACAATTACATATTGAGATAAGATGAAACAACGTTCCTTTACCAGAATGCACACCAAGGACGTGTACCAGACACGACCCAATAGGTTTTGTTGATTCAAAGGTTGCTAGATATGTATGCAAACTTCAATGGTAGAAGTTAGCATAACGGAGTCGGATTCTTCAATGATGAAAATTTTAAAAGAGTTTAATTTCATCAAGATATTTGAAGATGCTTGTATTTACAAGAAAGTAAGTGGGAGCGCTAAGACATATTTCTAATGCTTTATGTAGATGACATATCGTTCATTGGAAATTATGTGTTTTTCTTCATATTTGTGAAGTTTTCACTAAAATTAGATTTCTAATGAAAGACTTAGGTAAAACCAGAATATTAAGCATCAATGTCTATGCAGATAGATTGAGGCACTAATATAGTTTTGCCAGAGTACATAGATGAAATATTGAATTTTTCAATATGGAAACAATAAAAATGGTTCTTATTGCATGGACGAGGTTGGAGCAAGAATCAATTGTTTTGACACTTGATGAGTGAAACCGCAAGAATGATTTTATCAATCTTGTGTACCATGATATGTAGATCCAGATATGTCTGATGCTCTAAAAGGTTACGAGCATTCATATGATGATTTTTGGACAACAGTAAGAATAATCTTATGTACTTTTGAAGAACTAAGAATATATTCTGTATACAAAAGTGACAAATGGTTCATTGCAATGTGTTACATTAGCTTTGTCACATATACAGGTAAAATTTTATCTCAATTTTAAGCTATTTGTTTTGAGTTAGAAGGTGGCACAATAAGATGGAAGAAAGTTCCATGATGACTTGGATGAGTTCCTGTCGTGGGAATTTGGAGACAGTAGCCATGGGGAGGCTTATCGGAGGGGCTCGACGTTGGTGACGATGGGTCCGGCTCGGGATTGTGCCAACAGAGACACCTCGGTTTACCCAGGTTCAGGGCCCTCCCGGTTGGAGGTAAACCCCTACTTCCTGCCTGCTTCGTATTGATTGGATAGTAGCGATTACAGTGCTCCTCGAGCTGTTCGGCTAGAGGAGGAAGAAGAAGATCCGATCCCCTATGCTAAGGGTCCAGGCCCCCTTATATAGACGGGGGCCTGGTTACAGGTTTCGGTAACGCTTCGGCCGGCTGCCGGCTCCTTGGCGGCGGCGTCCTTGGCCTGATCCCCTCTCGCTGCGCTCTGGCAAAGGCACTTTATAAAGTGCCTTTTCCCCAGGCAGGCATCTAGAGAGCATATCCTCTCTCCTTCGCCTAGGATCCCGCCGTGGGGAAGAGTCTTCGTCTCCTCATTGGTCGGTCGTGGTCGTGGCGTTCGTCACGTCTGTCCTGCGCCTCTGTCGCTCTTGTCGGGGCCATCCGGCTTTTGGCCAGACAACCGTTGAGGGGTTTGTCTCCTTCGCCCGGCTCCAGCCCTCCTCGGTGGAGTCGTCAGCCGGCCGCTGGCGCAACCGGCCCTTCCGGCTGGAGCCGGTCTTCTTGTGCTGAGGCCGTGGGATTCCCCGGGACGCCAGCCGGCATACTGCCCGGCCTGTGGTACGCCCCCTAAGTCATCCCCACGACACTAGCCCCCGAAACTGGCGAAGTCTCATGGGCTAGCATGGGGCTTCGGCGGGTTCTTCTTTTCGCCGAAATCTTGCTCGTCTCCATCGAAGTCCCAGGGCCTCTGGTTTGTCTTAGTCGATCTTGTCATTGAGGCTGGGCCTTGCGGAGCTCTTCCGGCCACCTCGGGACGAGCCGGCTCCGGTGATAGTCCGGCTGGCGATCGCGAGCCGACACGCTGCCTCCTAGGAGATTGTGCCGCCTCGGGTTTTGTCCCCATGCTGCGGCCGGCGCAGTGCGCCAGTGACCAGTCTCGTCATTTTAACTTTGGAATCATCATCGCCACAACTTCCCAAGTCATCGTGTTGAAACGACGTGCCCCATCAACTCCTCCCACGATCCGCTGTGGCAACTGTCGCTGTGGCGCACGATACGGAAATTGGTTACCGAAACGTCGTGGGTTATCCTTTAAATCCCGAAGCCTTCGAGGGTTTTCTTCACTCTCGAGCGTCTCGCTTCCCTCACTTGGCCGGAACCATCGCCTCCACACCTCCCGCTCCGTTCTCAATGTCGGCATCCGGGGTGAACGGTGGAGCCGGGGCCGGCGACGGGCCAGGCGAGCATGGTCGCCCGCTCGGTGGCCTGGCGGGGGTTTCACCGACGCCTCGAAAACGCGGTCGCCCGCGGGGCAGCCGCAACAAGAAGACCCTGGTCGCGCTTGCGTCCGCGGCCGCCGCCGGAGCCTCCGCCGAGCCCCTCAGGGTCGGCCGCTCCTCCTTCATTGCCGTGGCCCCCGGCGGGGCCGTGGCCGCAGCAGCCAGCGGCGCCGCGGCTTCTACGGCCGCGACCTCCGTCGCCGGCCTTACCGGGACGCCCCTGCAAGCGGCGGCGGCCCTCGTTGGTGCCGCGATGGCGTTCGGGGCTGCTCCTCCAGGCCTCGCCGGCCTGGACGTTGGCGGTTCCTCCAGCGCGGCCGCCGGGAAGGCACGGAAGGCGCCGCCGCGGCCACCCAACAGGCAGCGGCTTTCCTATGTCCCGGTACACGGGTTCGCTACCGCCCTGGTGCCCCTACTGGCCGGGAGTGGGGAGCGCCTTCCGCTCCCCGCCAGCTTTGTTGGCACCATGGGGAGGAACCCCCCGACCAGCTTTATGATCGAGGATGGCAGCGGCGGGCAGCCGTTGTACGACGCCGAGGTCCTCCATGACGAGGAGGGGAAGAGCTACCTCACCGGAGGGTGGGGGCGATTCTTCAGTGACTACGGCCTGGAGCGGGGGTGGTCTCTTCTCCTGACTCACCGCGCCGGGTCGCACATCCTCTGCGTCCGCGTCATCGACGGATCCAGCTGCGCCCGCGCCTACTCCCCCTGGCCATGATCGGCGAGCGGCCCCGAAGCCTCCTTCTCGGCGACGGCGTCGTCAACAGGAGTCTAGGGGTAGGAAGGGGAAATCTCTTTGCTTCCTTGGCCCTTAGCGTGGCCCTTAGTATGTAACCACCAACCGTATGGCTTAAGAACTTCTTTAATTTCCTGCAAATCCTTACTTGCTGTAAGAACATCTTTGCTTGCTATGTGAATGTCTCTTCTTCACTGTGCGCTTTTGCCATCGCGCAAAACGTCTTCCACTTGACACCACTGCGATGCGATGATTCTTCTCTTAGCAGAATCGCTTGTTGCGCGAATCCGTAGGTAGGGACTACAATAGTCACTGGCCTGCGCAAACGCTTCGGGCAGGGCTCCTCCAGCCTCGATGCGGAGGGAACAATGCTCCTGCTAGCCGGCTCTGAGGAGTGCGGGCTAGCTCCGGCTCCAGCGCGAATGGAATGGGAACCGCATCTGGTACCGGCTCGGGCAAGGGTCAGAGCCGGCGCGTTTCCTTTCCCAAGTCTTCGCACGTTTCGAGCCACGATTGGAGCAGACCTCCTAGCCTCCAGCTCTAGCCGTTGCTTTTGCGAGTGTTAGGTTTCGATTTCGCTGCTTGTTTGTCGATCGTGTCGCAGCGCCGGCTGCTCGAACAGCCGGCGAGGTACTGGAGCTAGCCTGCTTCTGAGGGCCAATTCCCTTTCCCCCTAGCCCCCGAGTTTTGGGGTAGCTGGACTATCAGCTAGCTCGAAACTAACTTCTCGCGAACGATGCCAACCACCAAGCGAGGCAGCTCTGGCTTCGAACCTCTTGGGCGTGGCTTCTCAGCCCAAACGCCAAAGATCGTATCTGTCAGCTACTCACTGGCTTTGCACTTGCCCGGTTCCCTCAACCTTTTCCTTAATCTTCCCACCCTTCGGCCCTTCTACCCCCAACCGGCAGCCTGGTGCCGGTTGGTCTCCCTTGGGCCGGCAGCCGAATGCCAGCCTAGGGTGGGAGCGTGCCGCGGAGTGAGAAGTAGTACTTCGGTCTATCGGGCCCCCGACTCGTGCTAGCCTACGATTAGTTGACAGATACTGCCCTTAACGCTTGGTTGAGCAGTTTTTTCTATCGCTTGTGGTTCTGCTCCGCGGCTTTCCCTCGTATGTGGCCTTCCGGCTCCTATCCGTCCGGCTACGCGGAGCCGGAAGGTGGAGGTTGGGCTCGAGACCTTGGTCATACGCAGTACTCATCCGGCTGGCGTGAGATCGATCGTCTTCGGGGCAGCCGGCTGCGGCTCGGTGCCTGGAGCCGGCTGCCGGTCAAGTGAATAACGCAGGAAGCAAAACATGCACAGAGTGTTTTTCTCCGCAGCCGGCCGTAACTTGCCGCTCCGTTTTCCTTTATTCATTGACACATTTTTCGGGGTACAAGCTTTTGCCTTAGCAGAAGAAAGGTCTTAAGAGACTGACATTCCAGGGACGCTCGGTCTCCTTGTCAGAGTTGTCTGCCTTATTCTTTCTGGGCTCTTGTGCGTCGATGAGGTAATATGCCCCATTGCCCAACACCCGGCTGACAATGAACGGTCCCTCCCAGGGAGAGGATAGCTTATGCATGCCTTTAGTGCTTTGGACCAGCCGGAGTATGAGATCACCTTCGCGAAACGCGAGCGGGCGAATTTTCCGGCTGTGGTATCGTCGCAGCTGCTGCTGGTAGAGCGCCGATCTAGCCAGAGCCTGCTCTCGAGCCTCCTCGAGGAGGTCGATGCCATCTTCGCGAGCTTCTTTTGCTTGTTTCTCCGTGTACTGGACAACTCTGGGCGCATCGAACTCGATGTCCGTGGGTAAGACTGCCTCTGCTCCATAAACTAGGAAGAAGGGTGTGAAGCCCACAGAGCAGTTCGGAGTGGTGCGCAGGCTCCAGAGCACTGAGGGTAGCTCCTCGACCCAACAGCCGGCTGAGCGTTCGAGAGGCTCGACCAGTCTTGGTTTGATGCCAGCCAGGATCAGCCCATTTGCCTTTTCCACTTGTCCATTTGACTGAGGGTGTGCCACGGACGCCAAGTCCAGCCGGATGCCTTTCTGACCACAGTAATCAGCAAAGACTCCCTTTGCAAAGTTCGTCCCGTTGTCGGTGATGATGCTGTGGGGTACTCCGTATCTTGTGATGATCTCGTTGAAGAACTTGATCGTGGATGAGCCGTCGAGTTTCTTGATTGGCTTGGCTTCGATCCATTTGGTGAACTTGTCCACGGCCACCAGCAGATGCGTCAAACCCCCGGGTGCAGTTTTGAATGGTCCTACCATGTCCAGACCCCAGACAGCGAATGGCCAGGTGAGCGGGATGGTCTTGAGGGCTGCCGCTGGGGTGTTTCTGTGCTTGGAGAAGCGCTGGCAGCCGTTGCACTGCTTCACCAGCTGCTCCGCGTTCTGCTTAGCCGTCGGCCAGTAGAATCCATGGCGGAAGGCTTTGGCCACCAAGGCTCTGGAAGATGCGTGATGTCCGCACTCCCCTTGATGTATTTCTCTTAGCAGCTCTGTCCCTTCTTCCGGCTCGATGCACTTCTGGTAGATGCCTGACACGCTGCGCTTGTACAGCTCGCTATTGATCAGGGTGTATGCCCCAGCTCGGCGCTGAATTCGCCTAGCTTCCGCTTCGTCTTGCGGCAGGTCCCCAGCGATGAGGTAGTTGGAGAATGGTTCTGCCCATGAAGGTATCTCCCGTATGTGGAAGACACTGGCGACCAGAGGGTCAGCAGCCCCCGGGTCCGTCGTTGAGCCGGCTTCGCCTGATTGTCCGGCTGGGGGAGCGAGCGTGGAGCCGGCAATCCCCTTGTCCTTCGTCGAGCCGGCCGCGCTAGGCTGGCCGGCTGCCTCCTCCAGCCCGGAGACGGCAGCCCCCGAGTCCGGTTGTGGTACCTGAGCCGGGGCTGGGTCTCCAGGCACGTAGATGGATATGGATTCCGGTGAAGGCTTGATGGACGGCTTGCGGATGATCTCCAGGGATACCCCGGCTGGGATGTCCTGCTTGGTGGAGCCGATCTTAGACAGCCGGTCTGCCTCCTCGTTGCTTGCTCTGGGGACATGGTGGAACTCGCAGCCTTCAAAAAATCCGCTGAGCTGCTGCACGTAGAAGCGATAGGAGGCCATGTTGGCGTCCTTAGCGTCCCAATCTCCTGAGACCTGGTGCGTTACCAGGTCGGAGTCTCCAAAGCAAAGAATCCTCCTGATTCCAATCTGCTTGGCCATCTTGAGCCCATGCACCAGGGCTTCGTATTCGGCGACGTTGTTCGACGCACGGAAGTGCATCTGCAGCACGTACTGCAGCTTGTCTCCCTTGGGTGAGGTAAGGACGACGCCGGCCCCCAAGCCCCTGAGCAGCTTGGAGCCATCGAAGTGCATGCGCCAGTGGGTGGAGTCTGGAGCCGGCGGCAAATACTGGTGCTCTCCCCAGTCCGCGAAGAAATCCGCTATGATCTGCGACTTGATCGTCGTCCTGGGCTTGTACTGAATGGTATGAGCTGCGAGCTCAATCGCCCACTTGGCCACCCTTCCTGACGCGTCCTTGCATCCGATGATCTCCGAGAGCGGAGTGGTGCTCACTACCGTGATCGGGTGCTCCTCGAAGTAGTGCTTCAGCTTCTTGGTCGCCATGTACACGCCGTACGCGACCTTCTGATAGTGCGGGTAGTTCTGCTTGGAGAGAGTGAGCACCTCACTCAGGTAGTATACCGGGCGCTGAACCGGCAGCTCTTTGCCTTCCTCGGGGCGTTCCACTACGATCACCACACTGATGACGCGAGGGGTCGCCGCGATGTAGAGCAGCATTGGCTCCCGCGAAGCCGGCGCTGCCAAAACCGGCGCGGTAGACAAGGCTCGCTTGAGGTCGTTGAAGGCGTCATCAGCGCGCTGGGACCAAACGAAGTGGTCTGTCTTCTTCATCAGCTGGTACAGCGGCATGGCCTTTTCCCCGAGCCGGCTGACGAACCGGCTGAGCGAGGCCAGGCAACCAGCAAACTTCTGCACATCTCTGAGCTGGGTGGGCTTCTCTAGGGCCTCGATGGCTTTTATCTTCGAGGGGTTAGCCTCGATCCCTCGCTGGGAAACGATATAACCTAGGAGCTGTCCAGCCGGCACACCGAAGGTGCACTTCTCTGGGTTGAGCTTCATGCGATAGCGCCGCAGGTTGGTGAAGGTCTCCCTGAGATCGTCCAGGAGCGTGTTGCTCTGCTTGGTCTTCACCACCACATCGTCCACATAGGCGTGCACGTTCCTCCCAATCTGCCCTTGCAGACATCGCTGCATGGTTCGCTGGTAAGTGGCTCCAGCATTCTTCAGGCCGAATGGCATGGTGACGTAGCAGTAGGCCCCATATAGGGTGATGAAGGAGGTCTTGATCTGATCCGGCTGGAAGAGCGGGATCTGGTGGTAGCCTGAATAAGCGTCCAGGAAGGACAGCAGGTCACATCCGGCTGTGGAATCGATCACCTGGTCAATCCGTGGCAGTGCGAAAGGATCCTTGGGACAAGCCTTGTTGAGGCTAGTGTAGTCGATACACATTCGCCAAGTGTTGTTCTTCTTCAGAACCAGGACTGGGTTCGCGAGCCAGTCAGGGTAAAACACTTCCATGATGAAGCCGGCTGCAAGGAGCCGGGCAATCTCTTCGCCAATTGCTTTCCTCTTCTCTTCTGCGAACCGCCGCAGCGGCTGCTTGACCGGCTTGGCGTCCGGCCGGACGTTAAGCGCGTGCTCAGCCAGCTCCCTCGGCACACCTGGCATGTCCTTTGGAGACCATGCGAAGATGTCCCGATTCTCACGGAGGAAACTGGTGAGCTCACTTTCCTATTTGGCAGACAAGCCGGTGCCGATGATGACGTACTTGGAGGGGTCGCTCTCGTCCAGCAGGATCTTCTTGGTGTCGTTAGCCGGCTTGAATTGCTCCACAGGCGATTAGCGGACTGGTATGTCTTGTTGGGCCAGCTCTACGCGATGCAGAAGCTGCCTTTTCTCCTCGGCGATGACCAGCGCCTCCGCCAGCTGCGAGCTTTCCTTAGCGCAAGCCAGAGACTTCTTGAAGCTTCCCGAGACGGTGATCACACCTCTGGGCCCAGGGAGCTTCATCTTCAGATAGGCGTAGTGCGGGACGGCCATGAACTTGGCCAGGGCCGGTCGGCCTAGCAGGGCGTGGTAGGGACTGATGATGTCCACCACCTCGAACCAGATTGGCTCGCGGCGGCTGTTCCCCTTCTTTCCGAAGAGAACCTCCAGCTGCACCTTGCCCAAAGGGGTGCAAGAATGCCCAGGCACGATGCCATGGAAGGTGAGCCGGCTAGGTTTCAGTTGAGCAAGCGGGATGCCCAACTTCTCCAGAGAGCTCCGGTAAAGAAGGTTGATACTACTGCCGCCGTCGATGAGCACGCGGGAGAACCGGCACATGTGCGTATCGGAGCATACAACAGGGTCCATGACCAGAGCGTATTCTCCAGGGCTGGGCATCAGCCTTGGGTGGTCCTCGCGCCTCCAGGTAATGGCCGCCTCGGACCAATGCATGAACTGGGGTTCTGCAGGCATCACAGCGTTCACCTCCGCCTCATGCCAAAGGTCGTTCCTTTTATCCTTGCCCGGGGTAGTGAAGATGTGATACTGCTCCACGTCCGTCGGGAAGTCATCATCTTGATCCGGCTCGCCTCCAGCCGGTTCGCGTCGTTGGTCCTCCTGACCTCCAGCCGGTTGTGCCTGCGGCGTTCCAGGGATTTGCCGAGCGCGCTGCTCCAGCTCTCTCATGAAACGGCACTGACGCGTGGAGTGGGTCGCTTCCCTGCCCGGGGAGGTGTGAAACTTACACGGCTGGTCAAGCGCAGCATCGAGGGTGTACTTGCCCTCTTTGCGCCCATGACCGCTGCCTGCAGCCCCCGGGCCTCCTTGGTCTGAAGCCGCTCGCTTTGAGCTAGCAGATCCCCTAGTGGACGCCTGAACATGGTCTAGCCACAGGTGGATGTGCAGCGCCGATGGGTGAGCCCGGGACTCCGACCCTGGTGCTGACTCCTGGGACTGGCATGATCTGCTAGCCCCGCCGCCTTGCTGGGCGCGACGGCCTTGAACGATACCGCTGGGAGCACGGCCACCGTGCCCACGCCCTCCGCGGCCTCGGCCTGCCGATGGCGACCACTGGATCTGGCCAGGGACAGTGGTGGCGAAGCTGCGGCGCAGGTCACGGGCGAGCTCAGTCGGTGCGTCTCGGCGCACGTCGTAGAACTCGCCGAGCGTGGTGCTCGCGCGGCGTCGGTTGGACTCGTCCTCGGCCGCCTTGCCAAGGAGAACGAGGCGCGTCCGCTCCAAGGCCTTGGCGACCCGAGCGGGATCGATGACGCGGTCGAGGGGAGCGCGCAGGTCCACCACGGAGACGTCCGGGGCATCCCGCTCTGGGAGTGAAGCATCTTGCTCCTGTGGAAGTGGGCGCTCGAGCGACGGGCGCTCGGGGCGCAGGGAGTCGCCGCCCTCATCCTCTCCCAGGGCCATCACCTCGACCAAAGCGCCAAGATTGCTGCTTTCGCCGCAGCTCAAGCCTCCGTCGCAGGGAGAGTCGAAGACGTCGGTGATCTCCTCCGGGAAGGGCTTGGCGACGTAGAAACGGTGGCTGCCGACGTCGAGGAAGAAGCCGCCGTTGCCGAGGCCGTTCTTGAAGTGGGCCAAGTTGTCATCGACGCAGTCGAAGGTGCCGAACCTCCAGACGAGGCCGGAGGCGACCTTCTCGGCGGAGGGTCCCGGCCGGAACTTGACTCCGCTCGCCACCGCGCTTTGCCCCACGGTGGGCGCCAACTGTCGTGGGAATTTGGAGACAGTAGCCATGGGGAGGCTTATCGGAGGGGCTCGACGTTGGTGACGATGGGTCCGGCTCGGGATTGTGCCTACAGAGACACCATGATTTACCCAGGTTCAGGGCCCTCCCGGTTGGAGGTAAACCCCTACTTCCTGCCTGCTTCGTATTGATTGGATTGTAACGATTATAGTGCTCCTCGAGCTGTTCGGCTAGAGGAGGAAGAAGAAGATCCGATCCCCTATGCTAAGGGTCCAGGCCCCCTTATATAGACGGGGGCCTGGTTACAGGTTTCGGTAACGCTTCGGCCGGCTGCCGGCTCCTTGGCGGCGGCGTCCTTGGCCTCATCTCCCCTGGCCACGCTCTGGCAAAGGCACTTTATAAAGTGCCTTTTCCTCAGGCTGGCATCTGGAGAGCATATCCCCTCTCCTTTGCCTCGGATCCTGCCGTGGGGAAGGATCCTCGCCCTCTCATTGGTTGGTCGTGGTCGTGGCGCTCGTCACTCCTGGCTGCGCCTCTGTTGCTCTTGTCGGGGCCGTTCTGCTTTTGGCGAGACGGCCGTTGGGGGAGTTTTGTCTCCATCGCCCGGCTCCAGCTCTCCTCGGCAGAGTCGTCAGCCGGCTGCTGGCGCAGCCGGCCCTCCTCGAGTGGAGCCGGTCTCCTAGCGCCGAAGCTTCGGGGATTCCTGGGACGCCAGCCGGCATATTGCCTGGCTCGTGGTGCGCCCCCTAAGTCATCCCCACGACACTAGCCCCCGAAACTGGCGAAGTCTCATGGGCTAGCATGGGGCTTCGGCGGGTTCTTCTTTTCGCCGAAGTCTTGCTCGTCCTCGTAGAAGTCCCAGGATCTCTTGTCCGGCTCGGTCGATCGAGTCATCGAGGCTAGGCCATGCGGAGTTTTCCCGGCCGTCTCGGGACGAACCGGCTCCGGTGATGGTCTGGCTGACGGCTGCTCCCCGGCCGCCGCTTCCTGGGAACTTGTTCCCTCGAGGGCTGGACCGAGGCTCCACCTGGCCGCCCGTTGGCGCGCCATACCCAATCGACTCCGGCCCACGATCCTTTGCGGCTACCACGGTGGTTGCCCGATCTTTACACGATCGTGGGTCGTGACGAGAAGAGTCAGTTGCCGTCCCATCGTGGCTGAAGTAAGCAACTGACTCGTCCCTTCACTTTTAAACCAGGGACCGTTTCGGAAGCAGAGCATCGGTTGCCCGCTCCTCCTCTTCCTTCCGCATTCGCCCCACTTAGAATCCTCGGCTGCCGAGCTTCGCCTTCAGGGGATTAGGGTTCCTTGTTTGCTCCGCCGCCATTCCGTTCATCCAGATCCGCATCCAGGTGCCGAACCTCCAGACGAGGCCGGAGGCGACCTTCTCGGCGGAGGGTCCCGGCCGGAACTTGACTCCGCTCGCCACCGCGCTTTGCCCCACGGTGGGCGCCAACTGTCGTGGGAATTTGGAGACAGTAGCCATGGGGAGGCTTATCGGAGGGGCTCGACGTTGGTGACGATGGGTCCGGCTCGGGATTGTGCCAACAGAGACACCTCGGTTTACCCAGGTTCAGGGCCCTCCCGGTTGGAGGTAAACCCCTACTTCCTGCCTGCTTCGTATTGATTGGATAGTAGCGATTACAGTGCTCCTCGAGCTGTTCGGCTAGAGGAGGAAGAAGAAGATCCGATCCCCTATGCTAAGGGTCCAGGCCCCCTTATATAGACGGGGGCCTGGTTACAGGTTTCAGTAACGCTTCGGCCGGCTGCCGGCTCCTTGGCGGCGGCGTCCTTGGCCTGATCCCCTCTCGCTGCGCTCTGGCAAAGGCACTTTATAAAGTGCCTTTTCCCCAGGCCGGCATCTGGAGAGCATATCCTCTCTCCTTCGCCTAGGATCCCGCCGTGGGGAAGAGTCTTCGTCTCCTCATTGGTCGGTCGTGGTCGTGGCGTTCGTCACGTCTGTCCTGCGCCTCTGTCGCTCTTGTCGGGGCCATCCGGCTTTTGGCCAGACAACCGTTGAGGGGTTTGTCTCCTTCGCCCGGCTCCAGCCCTCCTCGGTGGAGTCGTCAGCCGGCCGCTGGCGCAACCGGCCCTTCCGGCTGGAGCCGGTCTTCTTGTGCTGAGGCCGTGGGATTCCCCGGGACGCCAGCCGGCATACTGCCCGGCCTGTGGTACGCCCCCTAAGTCATCCCCACGACAGTTCCAATGTTAACATTGTGGCGGACACTGCAACGAGGGCTAAGTATATAATCGCTTTAAAAGCGGCATAAAAGATGCAAAGTAGATAGTGGTAATCCAACTTATTTGTGGCACTATCGTCTAGGTCATATTGGTGTAAAACGCATGAAGAAACTCCATTCTGATGGGCTTTTGGAGTCTCTTGATTTTGAATCATTTGACACGTGCGAGCCATGCCTCATGGGCAAGATGATCAAAACCCCGTTCTCCGGAATAATGGAGCGAGCAACGGACTTATTAGAAATCATAGATACCGATGTGTGTGGACCAATGAGTATTTCGACGCGCGGTGGATATCACTATTTCTCACTTTTACTGATGAGTTAAGTAGATATGGGTATGTCTATTTAATGAAACATAAATCTGAAACGTTTGAAAAGTTCAAAGAATTTCAGAACGAAGTGGAAAACCATCGTAACAGGAAAATTAAATTTCTGCGATTCGATCGTGAAGGTGTAGTTCCAAGTGTGCTAGTACTATGTAGTTCTATTGTATGACAGTAGTGACAACATAGTTTTGGCAAAGAAACAAAGGTTTCATCAGAAGACCAAGTTTATATGATGCCATCTCATATAAGATGAGTAATGCATGCTGACGTAAAAGAATATGCAAATACAAACAGACCTGAAAGTGCCAGACCCGTAGATAAAGTTTACCACGTGCAACACGTATGAATAACACTGGAATGCCATAGGTGTTAAAGGCGCAAGTATGACTAGATTATTGACTCTAGTGCAAGTGGGAGACTGAAGGAAATATGCCCTACAGGCAATAATAATATTGTTATTATCATATTTCTTGTTCATGATAATGTTTATACTCCATGCTATAATTGTATTAAGTGGAAACATTAATACTTGTGTGGTTTATGAACAACACCGTGTCCCTAGTACGCCTCTACTAGACTAGCTTATTGATTAATGATGGTTAAGGTTTCCTAACCATAGATATGAGTTGTCGGTTAATAATGAGGTCATGTCATTAGGAGAATGATGTGATGGACAGACCCAAATAAAGCACAACAATTAGATCGTGTCATTGTGTTCATCTTTGCGAAGCTTTTCCTATGTCAAGTATTGTATTCCTTAGACCATGAGATAATGTAACTCCCTAGTGCCGGAAGAGATCTTTGAGGTCATCAAACATCATCCTATGAAAGGATGATCATAAAGGTGTCTCTCAGGTGATCGGAAAGTGCTTGTTGGGTTGCATGTATCGAGATGGAATTTGTCCCTCCCAAGTCAGAGAGATATACTTCGGGCCTACTCGGTAATCGATATCAACACCGCTTGCAAGCACGTGTTAAGGAGTGATACGTCTCCAACGTATCCATAATTTTTGATGCTCCATGCTTGTTTAACACCATTTGCTTAGTGTTTCGTTACACTTCGTGGCACTTTTATGCATTTTCCGGAACTAACCTATTAACAAGTCGCCACAGTGCCAGTTCCCTGTTTTCTGCTATTTTTGTGTTTCAGAAAAGTTACATAGGAAATATTCTCGGAATTGGACGAAACCAAAGCCAGTCGCCCAGAATTTCACCGAAGCTTCCAGAGATCCGAAGAGGAGATGGAGTGGGGCCACGAGGGACCCACACAACAAGGCGGCGCGGCCCAGGGGTAGGCCACACCCCCTATTTGTGAGGGAGACTCGGGCCACTCCAGACGATGCCCCTTCGCCTATAAAGACCCCCCGACAGGAAAAACCTAAGGACCTGATCACTTTTCCAGAACACATCGCGATCCGCCGCCGCCGTCGACCCGAAGATCGGGAGGGTCCAGAAGCTCTTCCTGGCACCCTGCCGGAGAGGGGAATCGCCACCAGAGGTCTTCTTCATCGCCATGCTTGCCTCCGGAGCGATGAGTGAGTAGTCTACCTTGGACTATGGGTCTATAGTAGTAGCTAGATGGTTGTCTTCTCCACCATGTGCTTCATGTTTAGATCTCATGAGCTGCCTTACATGATTAAGATCACCGTTATGTAATTCTACATGTTTGGTTTGTTGGGATCCGATGAATATTGGTGTTATGCTTGAGTTGAAGTACTGAAATTTATCTTATGTTATCTCTATGTTGTTTATGATCTTGCATGCTCTCCGTTGTTAGTAGCTATCTTGGCCGAGTAGTTGCTAGTGACTCCAAGAGGGGGTATTTATGCTCGATAGTGGGTTCATGCCTCTATTTAATCTGGGGGAGTGACAGAAACCTCTAAGGTTGTTGATGTGCTGTTGCTACTAGGGGAAAACAACATTCATATGCTTGAGGGCATATGCTTTGTTTACATTACACACTTTGCTTAATGCAATTATCTGTTGTTCGCAACTTAATACTTGTGGAGTTCTCGGATTGATTCGCCACAAGTGGATTATTAGTCATAGATGTAGTTGGATGGCGGTCTTTGTATCTTGTTGTAATGCCCAGAGTAAATCTCAGTGATCCTCTCAACATATGCACGTTGTTTTTATTCTATCAATTGCCCAACTGTAATTTGTTTACCCAGCATGCATTATTTTATCTTATGGAGAGACACCACTAGTGAACTGTGGACCCCGGTCCTATTTCCTTTATATTGCTATCACCTGTTTACTTTACTCGCACTGTTTACTTTACTCGTATACTATTATCACTTTCCACTCGATACGATCATACCCTTTGTTTCAAGCAAACTGGTGAGATTGACAACCTCATCGTAAGTTGGGAGCAAAGTATTTGGTTGTGTTGTGTGCAGGTTCCACATTGCCGCTCGCAAAGCAAAGCTTGGACGAGGCGCCATATAAATTGTTCGAAGCTGTCGCGAAGCTAGTGGGCATCACCTTCAGTCGTTTGTCTCTCTCCTACTGGATTGATAACCTTGGTTTCATAACTGAGGGAAAACTTGCTGCTATATTCATCAAAACCTTCTCTTGGGGTTTTCCAACTGGCCAGTTATTTTACTTCATCAACTCGGCCCCATCAAGTTTTCTGGCGCCTTTGCCGGGGAGGAAGAAGACTTCTGCAAGGGGAGTTTTCGCACGCACATCCTTTACTTTGTTTTAAGTTTTGCTTTACTTTATTTTTACTTGCATCTTTTTATCAAAAACTCAAAAAAAATTAGAATCCTTTGTAGTTGTTTTTACCTGTCTGCTTTTAGTTTGCTAAAATGGCTACTCCTGAAAACACCAAGTTGTGTGACTTTACTAGCACGAACAATAGTGATTTTATCTGCACTCCTATTGCGCCACCTGCTCCCGCTGCAAACTTTTATGAGATTAAGCCTGCTTTATTGAACCTTGTTATGAAAGAGCAATTTTCTGGTGCTAGTACTCATGATGCTGCAGCTCATCTCAACAATTTTGTTGAGCTATGTGAGATGCATAAATATGAGAATGTTGATGGTGATATTATTAAGCTTAAGTTGTTTCCTTTTTCTTTGAGAGGAAAAGCTAAGGATTGGTTGCTGTCTTTGCCTAAAAATAGTATTGATTCATGTGTTAAGTGTAAGGATGCTTTTATTGGTAGATACTATCCTCCTGCTAGGATTATAGCTTTGCGTAGCAATATTATGAAGTTTAGTCAGTTTGATAATGAACATGTTGCTCAAGCTTGGGAAAGAATAAAATATATGATAAAGAATTGTCCCACTCATGGACTGACTACTTGGATGATTGTCCAAACTTTTTATGCAGGAGTGAATTTTTCTTCAAGGAACCTACTTGACTCAGCTGCTGGAGGCACTTTTATGTCCCTTACCTTGGGCGCCGCAACGAAGCTTCTCGACAATATGATGGTAAATTGCTCCGAATGGCACACCGAGAGAGCTCCACAAGGTAAGAAGGTAAATTCTGTTGAGGAAACCTCTTCCTTGAGTGATAATATTGATGCTATTATGCTTATGCTTGCTAATGATAGGACTCATGTTGATCCTAATAATGTTCCTTTAGCCTCTTTGGTTTCCCAAGAAGAGCATGTTGATGTAAATTTCATTAGAAACAATAATTTTAACAACAATGCTTATAGGAACAATTTTGCTAGTAACAATTATAGGCCGTATCCTTCTACCAATGGTAATGGTTATGGTAATTCTTATGGTAATTCCTCCAACAACACTAGGACCGCGCCCTCTGAACTTGAAGTCATGCTCAAAGACTTCATGGTTAAACAAAATGCCTTTAACAAGTCTGTTGAGGATAAGTTAGGCAAAATTGATATTCTTGCTTCTAAAGTTGATAGCCTTGCTCATGATGTAGAACTTCTGAAATTAAAAGTGTTGCCTAATGATGTGAAAGAGAACAATGTTTTTGCTACTGCTAATGCTATCCAAGTTGGAATTGATAAAAATGCTAGATTGTTAGCAGAATTGCATGCTAGATGGGAAAGAGAGGATGAGATTGCTAGGAATATGAAAGTTTGTACTATTACTACCTCTAATGATGTTGTTCCTAATGCTAGCAATCCTCTTACTTTGATTGGTGTAGAGAAAACTCCCACTCCTTGTGTTAAAAAGCCTAAAACTGCTAAAACTTTTTCTCAAAAGAGTGCTAAAATTTTTCGGAGTGTAGGAGATGATAGCTCTATTTCCTTTAATGATTTTGATGTTCATGGCTACAATATATCTGAAGTTATTTTCTTCTTGCAAAAGCTTGCTTTGACTCCCAATGCTAGTTCTTTAAATATTGCTTTTACTAAGCATATTACCAATGCTCTTATGAAAATTAGGGATGAAAAGTTGAAGCAAAAAGCTTCTGTTCCCAAGAATTTAGAAGATGGTTGGGAACCCATCATTGATATGCATGTTAATGGTTTTGATTGCCATGCTTTATGTGATCTAGGTGCTAGTATTTCTATTATGCCTAGAAAAATTTATGATATGCTTGATTTACCGCCGCTTGAAAAGTGTTATTATGTTGTTCCTATTGCTGATGTTGCTAAGAAGAAACCTTTGGGAAGGATTAATGATGTTCTTATTGTGGTTAACAATAACCTTGTTCCCGTTGATTTTCTTGTCATGGATGTTGAATGCAATGCTTCATGTCCTATTATTTTGGGAAGACCTTTTCTTCGAACTGTAGGTGCCATCATTGATATGAGGGAAGGCACCATCAAATATCAATTCCCACTCAAGAAAGGTATGGAACACTTCCCTAGGAAAAGAAAGAAATTAGTGTTTGACTCTATTCTTAGAGCAAATTATGAGCTTGATGCTTCATCACTTGATATTACTTGATTCGCAACTTTCTGCGCCTAGCTCAAAGGCGTTAAAGAAAAAGCACTTTTGGGAGATAACCCAATGTTTTTACTTTCAGTTCTTTTTCTTTTATTTCAGTCTTGGAAGTTATTACTACTGTAATTACCTCTCCTTACCCTTTTTTATTTTGTTTTTGTGCCAAGAGAAGCCTCTAATTTGAGCGAGGTAAGATTTGGGGATGTTGCTGTCCTGAAACTGTTTTCGGTGCTACACCATAAAAATTCGTGAAAATTGTCTGTATATCTTTTGGACCTACGATTTCTTGTGCATATGCCCCAGGTTATATCCAAACTTTCATTAGTTGAACACTTTTTTATTTGAGAAACAGAAAACCCTCTGAAAATTGTCTGTATATCTTTTGGACCTGCGATTTCTTGTGCATATGCCAATATTTGTGTTTGCCGCTTTATCGCTTTCTTTTTTAGTTCTTTTGATCACGGAAATTTTGGGGAAGTTGCTACAGTAGCATATGCTTTATATGTGGTGGTTTTAGGTTGAAACCTGAAGCAAAAAGGGTTGATTCAATGTTATGCTTACACTAATATTGCTAATAGATTTGTGTTTAGTTTTGTATGAAGGAAGTTTTCAAGTGTAGGGATCGAAGAGTGATGAGATGAGTTGAAGAATGGACAAAAGCTCAAGCTTGGGGATACCCATGCATCACCTCAAGAAATATCCTAGAAGTACAAGCGTCAAAGCTTGGGGATGCCCCCGAGGCACCCCTTCTTCATCGGCAAAAATCAGGTCACCTTTCAAGACACTATATTTTTATTGCTTCATGCATTATGCATTTTTCTTGGAGCATCAGTTGTTTTTAGTTTTCAGTTTAGTTTAGTTTTGTTTGCTGCAATAAATGGTTGGACCCCAAAAAATTCCTTTTGTAGAAGTTGCCTTGCTTTTCATTTGCCAAGAATACTCCGTTTTTCACTCTATTCGTTTCAACGAGTGTTTTCTTTTTCTAGAACTGCGTTTAGTTTTCAATTTTTGCCTTAATTTGTGTTCAGATCTTGTTATATCTTTTCATCAAGGTGTATTTTTGCCTCTGGTCTATATTGGTTTTCATCAAAAGAGGTGTTTATAAATTTTTTGAATGGTGTTGGAAAAGAGAAAAAGCTTTATGCAAAAAAGTGGTACAAGAAGGAGCTTGTGTAGACTGCGGCCTAGGCTTTTGCATGTCGTGCTTGATGTCTTTTTCATAGTATGCTTAGTGGTTTTGCTGTAGCATGACTTGTCTCAAATGACTGAGATTGCTTAATGAGCCTTTGAAAAAATCATGCGTTGTTTTAATTATTTGGAAGCATTATTTTGGTTTTCTCCTTGATGCTTTATTTGGGTTGACTTGGCACATGCTCACACATGTTAGACTCTTACAAAGTCACCAATAGCCTCTATGATCATTTAGTTTTTGACTTTTGATGCCATCTTATGCTTCTTTTAATGTTGCTTTGTCGCTTTGCATGATTATGATCGTTATTGCTCTCTTAGTTGGTCGCTCCCAGTCTTTTGCTAGCCCTCGCCTTGTACTGAGTATGAGCTCTACTCGTGCATCCAACTCCTAAAAACCAAGTTGCTCCAAAGTGTCCACCATACATACCTATTAGCAATTTTCTATTCCAAAGTAAATTTGACTTGCTTTTATTTACTCTTCAAATTAAACTCTTACCAGTATTATGCGAAAATTAGTCAGTAAAGCTCTCATGAACCGGAAGGCACACTTTACTTTTTCTCGTTATTAAAAATTTGACATTGTGGTCTCTTATGTTGAGTTGTTATGCTTGCAAGTTGTAAGTTGGAGACTAGCCCAGCCATGCCGTCATGGGGCAAGCTTTCAACATTGCACTTCTTATTTGAGTTGATATCGTGATCTTTTGTTTATGGATACTCGCTGTGTGAAATGAATTGGGAATCTTACGGGATCATGGAGTTTGTATATGTGTTAGAGAAACGCCTGGGCCGCCAATCTAAGCCATTCATAATTCATGGTGGAAATTTGCAGCATGCCCATAGTGGACATTCGACGACGCATGTCAAAATAAAAAGCTATACAAATGGTAAATAAAAGAAATGTCGAGGTGTTCATTGTCTGCTTGTCCTGTCATTTTGATGTGGGCTTGTTCCATGTCAACGGGCACGGAGGTACCTCGTTGGCGGTTCTCGATGATACGTGTATACTTACAATGACAAGAGCTTGCTTGGGACTCTAAGTAAAGTAGCATGAGGTTTGGGTACTCGTATTCACGGGACACAAGGTTTTCAACTTATGATTTGTCAAGCATATGCAGCGTAAGTGTTCTCGCATTAACTTTAACCATTCAAGATGCTTATGATGGGGGCAATGAGAGCTCAAAGCCGGTAAGTACCATAATTTTTGAAGGTTATAAAACTTGCAATCACTGCTTCCCTCTGCGAAGAGCCTTTCTTTTACTTTTATGTTGAGTCACCACCTTCTGTCTTTATGCACCATTAAGAGAGCATAGTTGTCATTCTGAGTATAATGTGCATTGTCCCAAAGTTTTCATTGATTGATTCATATTGTTGGTTTCACTTGTTCTCAAATTATTTGTATCTAGTCGCCCTCTTAAACTTGAAGGTGTCCTATGCATTTATGTTTTGCTCTCTCATTAAGGACAAGTTGAAAACCATTTGTATGTTTTTCCTTATGATTTGAACACATGTTTGACTTTCATTTTTTCATTTTCATGATCTTTTGTTTGTGTTCATTTTCATGTTATAACATGGTTGCTAAGTTTCTTCTATCAAGATTATGTCTTTTATGCCCATGTTTTAAGTTCTTTTGGTCCCAGCTCACAACGCTTACATATATGATCAAGATTGTGTAGGTGCATGTCACATCAAAAATTATTTCTTTTGTTATCACTTACCTACTCGAGGACTAGCAGGAGTTAAGCTTGGAGATGCTGATACGTCTCCAACGTATCCATAATATTTGATGCTCCAAGCTTGTTTAACACCATTTGCTTAGTGTTTCGTTACACTTCGTGGCACTTTTATGCATTTTCCGGAACTAACCTATTAACAAGTCGCCACAGTGCTAGTTCCCTGTTTTCTGCTGTTTTTTGTGTTTCAGAAAAGTTACACAGGAAATATTCTCGGAATTGGACGAAACCAAAGCCAGTCGCCCAGAATTTCACCGAAGCTTCCAGAGATCCGAAGAGGAGACGGGTGGGGCCATGAGGGCCCCACGTAACAGGGCGGCGCGGCCCAGGGGTAGGCCGCGCCCCCTATTTGTGAGGGAGCCTCGGGCCACTCCTGACGATGCCCCTTTGCCTATAAAGACCTCCCGACGGGAAAAACCTAAGGACCTGATCACTTTTCCAGAACACATCGCGATCTGCCGCCGCCGTCGACCCGAAGATCGGGAGGGTCCAGAAGCTCTTCCCGGCACCCTGCCGGAGAGGGGAATCGCCACCGGAGGTCTTCTTCATCGCCATGCTTGCCTCCGGAGCGATGAGTGAGTAGTCTACCTTGGACTATGGGTCCATAGCAGTAGCTAGAAGGTTGTCTTCTCCACCATGTGCTTCATGTTTAGATCTCATGAGCTTCCTTACATGATTAAGATCACTGTTATGTAATTCTACATGTTTGGTTTGTTGGGATCCGATGAATATTGGTGTTATGCTTGAGTTGAAGTACTGAAATTTATCTTATGTTATCTCTATGTTGTTTATGATCTTGCATGCTCTCCGTTGTTAGTAGCTATCTTGGCTGAGTAGTTTCTAGTGACTCCAAGAGGGGGTATTTATGCTCGATAGTGGGTTCATGCCTCTATTTAATCTGGGGGAGTGACAGAAACCTCTAAGGTTGTAGATGTGTTGTTGCTACTAGGGGAAAACAACATTCATATGCTCGAGGGCATATGCTTTGTTTACATTACACACTTTGCTTAATGCAATTATCTGTTGTTTGCAACTTAATACTTGTGGAGTTCTCGGATTGATTCGCCACAAGTGGATTATTAGTCATAGATGCAGTTGGATGGCGGTCTTTGTATCTTGTTGTAATGCCCAGAGTAAATCTCATAGTGATCCTCTCAACATATGCACGTTGTCTTTATTCTATCAATTGCCCAACTGTAATTTGTTTACCCAGCATGCATTATTTTATCTTATGGAGAGACACCACTAGTGAACTGTGGACCCCGGTCCTATTTCCTTTATATTGCTATCACCTGTTTACTTTACTCGCACTGTTTACTTTACTCACATACTATTATCACTTTCCACTCGATACGCTCATACCCTTTATTTCAAGCAAACCGGTGAGATTGACAACCTCATCGTAAGTTGGGAGCAAAGTATTTGGTTGTGTTGTGTGCAGGTTCCACGTTGCCGCTCGCAAAGCAAAGATTGGACGAGGCACCATATAAATTGTCCGAAGCTGTCGCGAAGCTAGTGGGCATCACCTTCAGTCGTTTGTCTCTCTCCTACTGGATTGATAACCTTGGTTTCATAACTGAGGGAAAACTTGCTGCTATATTCATCAAAACCTTCTCTTGGGGTTTTCCAACTGGCCGGTTATTTCACTTCATCAACTCGGCCCCATCAAGGAGTTAATCACAAAGTGATATCAGATTACGGAACGAGTAAAGTACTTGCTGTGAACGAGATTGAACTAGGTATGCCGATACCAATGATCGAATCTCGGGCAAGTAAAATATCGCGAGACAAAGGGAATACATATACGAGATTAATTGAATCCTGGCATCGTGGTTCATCCGATATGATCATCGATGAATATGTGGGAGTCAATATGGGTTTCTAGATGCCGCTGTTGATTATTGATAGAAGATCATGTCTGCATATTTTTGAACCCGTAGGGTCACACACTTAACGTGCATCGACGCTAGGATAGAATGGATAATTCGTTAATGAGTTTTTGTTCGGAGTCTCGGATAAGATCCAGGACATCACGAGAGGTTCCGAAATGGTCCAGAGAATAAGATTCATATAAAGGAAAGCAGTTTTTGGATTCCGGAATTGTTTCGGAGTTTATCGGTATTGTACCGGAAGGTTCTAGAAGGTTCTGGAGTGGGGCCAACATGGGCCCACTTGTCGGAGGCCTGCATGGGCCTAAGGGGAAGTGTCCTGGCCACTTTGGGCTAGGTGCACAAGGCCCCTAAGGCCCTGCCAACCAGCCCTTAGGGGAAACCCTAAGGGAACCTTCCAGAAGAGGGGGGGGAGACTTGCCCCCCACTCCAACCCTAGCCGCCGGCCAACTGCTGCCCTCCAATCTCTCTCTCTCTCGCGACTGCGCGTAGGCGAAGCCCTGCCGCAGAAACTCTCCACCATAAGCACCACGCCGTCGTGCTGCAGATCCAATCTATCTCTCCACCATACTTGCTGGACCAAGGAAGGAGGAGACATCGCTGCATCGTACGTGTGCATCTCTCGGAGGCGCCGCCACTTGCGGCGTTGGATCGGATAGGATCGGATTGCAGGGAGGAGACGGCTAGTACGACTACATCATCCATATTCTGTTAAACGTTTCCGCTGTGCGATTTCTTCAAGGGTATGAAGATCGCATCTATCTCTCTCGTTGATTACATCTCCTAGATTAGATCTTGGCTTTCTTGTTCGCATCCGTAGGAAAATTTTGATTTACTATGCTGCGAAACCCTTCAGTGGTATCAGAGCTAGATCTATGCGTAGATGTGTTTCACGAGTAGAACGCAACATGCTTGTTGCGGGCGTTGATGTTTTCTGTTGCAAACCTCTATGTTGTGTATTTCTTATAGCGCGACAGAGTGAGATTGAAGCGGTCCAGGCCAACTTTATACGACCTCGTTCGCGAGACCGGCTCCGCACTTGACGTGTGGCTTGTTCCACACATGCGGTTGGTGGATGCCAATTTCTCTGACTATAGTAGTCATGAGATTTACAACGGATGTTAGCAACCATAATATCACTGTTGTGGCTTTTCGTAGGTAAGAATCGTTCTTAACTTGTTACTCCCATAAGCCACGTAAAACATGCAACAACAAAGTAGAGGCGTCTAACTTGTTTTTGCAGGGAGTGTTTTGTGATATTGTATGGCCACAAGATGTGATGTGATATATGTGATGTATGCGATGAGTTTTGTAATATTTCACGACTTGCATGTCGATGAGTTCCCAACCGACAGGAGCCATATGGTTGTCTTTATAATTGTGTATGACCTGCGTGTCAACTTCTTATACACCATGTAATAGCTTTACTTTATCGCTAAGTAGTTAGCAATAGTTGTAGTTGCTATTCATGGTGGAGGCAATCATGGTGGAGTGATGGAGATCATGCCGACGCGCACAAGATGGAGATCATTGCGCGAAGATTGGCTATACCATGTCACATATTGTATATGCATGTGATGTTTATCCTTTATGTATCTTATTTTGCTTTGATCGCGATGGTAGCATTATAAGATGATCCCTCACACTTAATTTCAAGATAACATGTGTTCTCCCCTCGTATGCGCCGTTGCGAAGGATCGTCGTTTTGAAGCATCACGTGATGATCGAGTGCTATAAACTATATGTTCACATACAACGGGTGTAAGCCAGATTTACACATGCAAAAATATGTGGGTTAAACTTGACGAGCCTAGCATCTACAGACATGGCCTCGGAACACACGGACCGAAAGGTAAAGCATGAGTCATATGGATGATATGATCAACATGTTGATGTTCACCATTAAAGCTACATCATTCACGTGATGATCGGTCTTGGTGTAGTGAATTTGGATCATGCTTCACTAAACAACTTTGAGGGATGTTGAATTTAGTGGAAGTTCATTAGTAATTTCATTAACTTGAACTAATTATCATGAACTAAATTTTGATGTATTTGCATAAGTCGTTGTAGTCTTTGGCACCGTTTCCCATAGACACTTAGCTTAATTGAGTTAGAAGAACTATAAAATTCTGGATAATCACTTTTCGGTCTAGTGCCGTTTAGTTAAAATGTCAAGATCAAAGATTAAGTCCTATTGCAATTTTAGAAAACCTCACTTGCTCCATGCAATTTAATAAGTTGTATTAATCTAAGAGCAACGATTCAAGTTTATTATCTAAAGATCATATGTTTGCCTTCATGATAAATTGATCTTCAAAATTGTTTGAGAATCAAAGTGATCATCGAGCTGAAAGAATTGTTTCAGAAATAAACAAGAAGTGAAAGATATTTGATCTCTAAAACTTTGATTGTTTGCAAAAATGATGAAGTATAATTTAGTAAAAGAACATAAGCTCATATTGTATGAATATATGTGAAGATTGAAGATGCTAGGCGTCCCGATCGCCTAAAAGTTTGGGAAACTAATATTATACTTGCATTTGTCCATATGAGCTATAGTAGTTTCATCATGATAAGATGGATGAAAAGGTATAGGCTAAATTGTTTTGCTATACCAAAAGATACTAAAAATGGAATCTAGAAGAACGCCAATTATATGATGATGGTGATCCACCTCAATGTGCAAAGTCCAAGGCTATTAGTATTTGACTAACATCCTTTGGACCATGTGTCAAATGATTGATGCCACTATTGATGTTGATAGATTCTTCTAATGGAGAGGAAATGCTAAATAGGATCTGCAAAATATTTGGTAGAAAAGTAAAAGACTGGAAATGTCCAGCTCAGGTATATAAATGATATACATGTTATAGATGTATTTCTTTGCTCATTAACAATGTAATTCTTGGGTATTCGATACTAGATTGTTGGTATGAAATGTCATACAAAGCAACACTATACAAGAAGTACAATGGCCTAAGTAACTAGCAAAAGAATGTGGTAATGATGCGCGCCGAGAAACAAATAAAAGTGTTATTGTGTTTTTCGTTGGCATCAAACCTAGCCTTCAAGATTTGTTAAGAACTTAATAATTGTTATATTGTTCTGTTATTATGAGAGCAATGGTTGTTCAAATTATTACCGTCTTCCATAGTTGATGGATAGATTATTATAAATCTTTTTGGTAAAATAGACATCTATAACATTGATGCTAAAGTTCGCAAGACAAAATGAATTTCACTTATATATGACACCACCGTTTAAGTCATATTGGAAACAAAACATGAAAGAAATTCCATATTGATGGATTTTCGAGTCATCTAATTTTGAATTGATTGACGCTTGTGAGACTTTTCCTAATGACGATTAAACTCCGTTCATGGGCCATGGACAGAACACGCGACTACCTAAATGGAGATCGTACATGTTGATGTATGTAGTTCATGTGTGAAGTCGAGCGTGGTGTATTTTCTATTTCATCAATGACTCAAATAGATGTATGGTATATCTACTTGATGAGATAGAAGTATGAAATTATTCAATTTATGAAGTGGAAATTGTTGTGACAAGAATATTCAAGTTGTATGATTAGATCATAAAGAAGAATATTTGAGTTACAAGTTTAGCAAACATCTAAGAGTTAGGGGAATTGTTCCACGAACTTGCATTGTGATATACACCATATGAGTATGGAGTTTTCGATGGGTGTAATCAAACCTTGTTTGACTTGGTTAGATCAATGATGAAATAAACTGCCAATATAATTTGTGGATTATGCTTTAGAGACTACCGCTTTTCACTGAATAGAGCACCATCATAATCCACTGAAATGACATCGTACAAGTTATAGTTGTCTTTTCTCAAATTTTGGTATGCACGGCATATGTAAAATGTTTACAACCAAAATCGGATTAGCAAGTCTTTGTAGGTTATCCCAAAGAATGTCGATGGGTATTCCTTCTACTATGAACCCAAACACATAGTGATTGTCGCTAAAAGATGAATTTTTATGAAGGAGTTTTCTCGCGAAAGATTTAAGTGGGAGGAAGATAGAACTTGATGAGGTTATTGAATCTGAGCAAGATGATCAGTGTAGCGCAGCACCAGAAAATGTTCTGGAAGCGGCAACTGCATTCATGGCTCACGCGTCTACAATATGTTGTAGTCACGGCATCGAAGTTCCTATTTAACCAAGTTGGTCGTAATCAAATAGCAAGATTTGAGGATGAGATATTATTAGATAATAGTAACTAACGATATACAAAGAAGCGGTGATGGGCCCTGACTTTGTCATATGGATTATTGTAGCAACAATTACATATTGAGATATGATAGTTGAATAAATGAAACAACGTTCCTCTACCGGAATGCACACCAAGGACGTGTACTTGACACGACCCAATGGGTTTTATTGATTCAACAGTTGCTAGATATGTATGCAAACTTCAATGGTAGAAGTAAGCATAACGGAGTTGGAATCTTCATTATGCTGAAAATGTTAAAGAGTTAATTTCATCAAGATATTTGAAGATGCTTGTATTACAAGAAAGTAAGTGGGAGCGTTGCGACATATTTCCAATACTTTATGTAGATGACATATCGGTCATTGGAAATTATGTTTTTTTCTTGATATTTGTGAAGTTTTCATTAAAATTAGATTTCTAATGAAAGACTTAGGTAAAACTAGAATATTAAGCATCAATGTCTATATGATAGATTGAGGCGTTAATATAGTTTTGCCAGAGTACATAGATGAAATATTGAATCTGTTCAATATGGAAACAATAAGAACGGTTCTTGTTGCATGGAAAGGGTTGGAGCAAGAATCAATTGTTTTGACACTTGATGAGTGAAACCGCAAGAATGATTTTATCAATCTTGTGTACCATGATATGTAGATCCAGATATGTCCAATGCTCTAAAAGGTTACGAGCATTCATATGATGATCATTGGACAATAGTAAGAATATTCTTATGTACTTTCAAAGAACTAAGAATATATTCTGTATGCAAAAGTGACAAATGGTTCATTGCAATGTGTTACATTGGCTTTGTCACATATACAGGTAAAATTTTATCTCAATTTTAAGCTATTTGTTTTGAGTTAGAAGGTGGCACAATAAGATGGAAGAAAGTTCCATGATGACTTGGATGAGTTCCAATATTAACATTGTGGCGGACACTACAACGAGGGCTAAGTATATAATCGCTTTAGAAGCGGCATAAAAGATGCAAAGTAGTTAGTGATAATCCAACTTATTTGTGGCACTATCGTCTAGGTAATATTGGCGTAAAACGCATGAAGAAACTCCATTCTGATGGACTTTTGGAGTCTCTTGATTTTGAATCATTTGACACGTGCGAGTCATGCCTCATGGGCAAGATGATCAAAACCCCGTTCTCCGGAATAATGGAGCGAGCAACGGACTTATTGGAAATCATACATACCGATGTGTGCGGACCAATGAGTATTTCGACGCGCGGTGGATATCGCTATTTCTCACTTTTACTGATGAGTTAAGTAGATATGTGTATGTCTATTTAATGAAACATAAATCTGAAACATTTGAAAAGTTCAAAGAATTTCGGAACAAAGTGGAAAACCATCATAACAGGAAAATTAAATTTCTGCGATCCTGTCGTAGGAATTTGGAGACAGTAGCCATGGGGAGGCTTATCGGAGGGGCTCGACGTTGGTGACGATGGGTCCGGCTCGGGATTGTGCCTACAGAGACACCACGATTTACCCAGGTTCAGGGCCCTCCCAGTTGGAGGTAAACCCCTACTTCCTGCCTGCTTCGTATTGATTGGATTGTAACGATTACAGTGCTCCTCGAGCTGTTCGGCTAGAGGAGGAAGAAGAAGATCCGATCCCCTATGCTAAGGGTCCAGGCCCCCTTATATAGATGGGGGCCTGGTTACAGGTTTCGGTAACGCTTCGGCCGGCTGCCGGCTCCTTGGCGGCGGCGTCCTTGGCCTCATCTCCCCTGGCCACGCTCTGGCAAAGGCACTTTATAAAGTGCCTTTTCCTCAGGCCGGCATCTGGAGAGCATATCCCCTCTCCTTTGCCTCGGATCCTGCCGTGGGGAAGGATCCTCGCCCTCTCATTGGTTGGTCGTGGTCGTGGCGCTCGTCACTCCTGGCCGCGCCTCTGTCGCTCTTGTCGGGGCCGTTCTGCTTTTGGCGAGACGGCCGTTGGGGGAGTTTTGTCTCCATCGCCCGGCTCCAGCTCTCCTCGGCAGAGTCGTCAGCCGGCTGCTGGCGCAGCCGGCCCTCCTCGAGTGGAGCCGGTCTCCTAGCGCCAAAGCTTCGGGGATTCCTGGAACGCCAGCCGGCATATTGCCTGGCTCGTGGTGCGCCCCCTAAGTCATCCCCACGACACTAGCCCCCGAAACTGGCGAAGTCTCATGGGCTAGCATGGGGCTTCGACGGGTTCTTCTTTTCGCCGAAGTCTTGCTCGTCCTCGTAGAAGTCCCAGGATCTCTTGTCCGGCTCGGTCGATCGAGTCATCGAGGCTAGGCCATGCGGAGTTTTCCCGGCCGTCTCGGGACGAACCGGCTCCGGTGATGGTCCGGCTGACGGATGTTCCCCGGCCGCCGCTTCCTGGGAACTTGTTCCCTCGAGGGCTGGACCGAGGCTCCACCTGGCCGCCCGCTGGCGCGCCATACCCAATCGACTCCGGCCCACGATCCTTTGCGGCTACCACGGTGGTTGCCCGATCTTTACACGATCGTGGGTCGTGACGAGAAGAGTCAGTTGCCGTCCCATCGTGGCTGAAGTAAGCAACTGACTCGTCCCTTCACTTTTAAACCAGGGACCGTTTCGGAAGCAGAGCATCGGTTGCCCGCTCCTCCTCTTCCTTCCGCATTCGCCCCACTTAGAATCCTCGGCTGCCGAGCTTCGCCTTCAGGGGATTAGGGTTCCTTGTTTGCTCCGCCGCCATTCCGTTCATCCAGATCCGCATCCAGATGGCTCCCAAAGCTTCCCGGCCGAAAGGGAAGGGCTCGGCGGCGGGTAAGAGCGCCGCTCCATCCGCCTTGCCAAAGGGATCCTGGGAAGGCTCTTGGGTTAAGGACAAAGAGATCGAGCTACTGCGCCAGGGCCGAGTGCTCCCGCCCGCGGATCTCGTGGGCTGCCGCTCCGCCGGCGATGAACTGGTCCCTGCTCCCGCGCCTGGGGAGACGGTGGTCTTCTATGACCATTTCCCCCGGGGTTTCGCGCTGCCCGTGAGCAGCTTCATGCGCCAATTCCTGGACTACTTCCACTTGCAACCGCATCACATCGGAGCGAATGCGATGATGGTGCTATCCGCGTTCGCAACCCTTTGCGAGGCGTACTTGGGCATCTGGCCCAACATCGAGCTGTTCCGCCGGCTGATCTTCTTCAAGACCCAGACGGCAGATACTGTTCCGGTGATATGCGGCACGGCCTCCTTCTACACCCGCAAGTCTGCAAGCTTCCCCGGCATAAAGGGGAAGGAGTCCTGCAAGAAGTGGCAGCGCTCCTTCTTCTATGTGAAGAACTTGAAGGGAGGTGAGGATCATGTCAACTTGCCGCCCTTTGAGGCTGGCGGGCCTGAGCGGGAGAACTGGAGCGCCGCTCCTCCTCGCCCGTCGCCGGACATGGAGAAGATCCTTCAGCGGGTTGCCACGCTGCAAGCGGAGGGCGGCCTGGAGCCGACTGACCTTCTCCTCGCCTTCCTGGTCGCCCGCGTATCTCCGCTTCAGCGCCGCCCACACAAGATGTGCTTCCTGGGATCTGCTAGGGATCCTACTCGACATTCCTCCAAGGCGTTGTCAGCACTGGAAGTGGCTCGGAAGGCGAACCGCATCGCCGACGTGAAGCTTCAAGCCTCGTGGACATGGGGACTGGAACCTCACGACCGGGACAATCCAATTGCTGAGGTGAGCTCGTCGGTCCTAGCTTCAAACCTTTCCCTCCTTTGCAACTCTGGTCAGCTGACCTCTGGTCGCTTGGTCCGGGCAGAACTTGTTCGCTCTGCAGGCGGCGGAGAATTTGACTCAGCGCCAGGCTGGCTTCGCCGCCGATAGAGCCGAATCGGATGACAAGGTTGTCTGGGACGAAGCCGAGGAGGCAGAGGACGCAAGCTCTCTGGCCGCCGTCGAGAGTTCGAGCACCACTCACGGTGATGAAGGGAACGACGAGCCCGCGGACTCGGGCGAACCCCTCGTCCAATCTAGTAAGTTTCCCGGTCCTTCCCACCTAAGAGATTGGTCCGATGATGACGATGGTGACACAGGACCGGCTGCCACCCTCGAGGGTGTAGCTCTCCACATAGCCGCCGCTGCCGCTGCCGGAGCTCTGGCTCCCCCAATCGTGGATATGCCGGAGTCTCCGGAGCGAAGCTTTGCCGCCCCGGAGCCGGCAGACCTAGAAGAGGCTGGAGACGATTTAGCCAGCGCCAAGAGAAAAGCCCAGCCGGCTTCCTCCGAGCCGGCTGACAAACGCCAGAGATCGGAGCCGGCGGCGCGGGATCTGCGCTGTCCCAAGATGAAGAAGGTGGCCAAACGGCGGGCTACCGCCGTAGCCGGGTGAGCCTCCCGTTTGCTCGCTTCTCGCCCTTACTTTGCCGTTGCGGTCCCGATTGACTCGGTCGTGGGATGTTTTCTTTGCAGGTCGCCTCTTTCTGTCGATCCAGCTGCCCAAACTCCTCCCACCGTTGCCTCTGAGGAAATCGTGACCCTGGCTCCCGAGCTCTCCTGCCGCAAGAGGGCGCGCGGGGAAGAAGCGGGCGGCGACTCGGGTCGCGCTGAGGACGTTCGCCACTCCCCACGGTTGAAGCTTGTGGCGGGCGATGCTGGGCCAGAGGACTCAGCGCATCCGGAGGTGTTTGTGAGCGCTGCTCCCCATCCGGCCGCCGCACCTGAGGACGATTCCGCGCATGCCGCGGGGACTACTCCGGTTGGGGTTGACATGTCCCCGCTTCCTGCCGCCGAAAACACCACGGCGGGGGACGGCGCCGCTAGCCACGTGGCAGGGGCCGCGGAAGAGGCTTCGGTACGCGCGAGGTCTTCGGAGCTTCCGATGCCAGCTGCCCAGACTCCTCCCAGCCTTGGGCCCGTGCCGATTGCGCGAGACGCGGTGCCAACCGCCGGGATGAGAACCGATGTGGCCGCTGGTTCCCTGCTCCTTGGGCTGGTCACCGGCTCTGGCGAAGCTTCGCGAGAGCTCCTCACCACTCTGGTGGCAAGGAGTGAACGTGGAGATGGCTTGCCGGCTCCTGCTGTGGTGGCTAAGGGCGTACCCAGTGGGAAGGCTCTTATCGCCATGGCCGAGTCCAGCATCGGGAGTTTGAGCTCCGCCAGCCGGCTTCAGCAGGAATGGGCAGATACCGCTTCGAGTGCTGATGTCGGAGAGAAGCTTAAGGTGCAGGGCAGCAAGCCAACTCTGGCGGAGTTGGATAGGCAGTTTACTGCTGCTAAGGGGTCGCTTCAGAACGCCGGCTTCCAACTCCTTGACGCTATACAAGCGACCAACGTGAGCACTGCGCCTTTAGCCCTGACTCCTGCTATACATCCTAGCCCCCGAGTTTCGAGGTAGTTGTAGAGACAGCTAGCTTGAAAATGGATTTTGCTAAGAGTCGTCGTCTTTCCGTTCTTCGCAGGAGCTGAACGCGCTGCGTGCCAGTGTCTTTCAGAAGCTGCTGGCAAAGTATCGTGCCGGCAAGGTCCAGTACCAGGACTTGAAGAAAGAACTGGAGAAACTATCAGGTGAGCTCGGGTCCCCTTATTTCGAAAACACTGCTGCTGTCCTTCCTGCTCTTACTCCTCCACTTTCAGATTCTGCCTCGCTCATAGCCTCGCTTGAGTCCCAGTTGGCCAACTCGGTGTCGGCCGCCACTGTTGAGTCACTCAAGCAAAAGCATGCTGAGGAGCTTCAAAGTCTTCAAACCCAGGCCGTCCAGGGCTCAGGAGCTGGAAGCTGATCTGGCGAAAGCTCGGGAGGCGGGGTCGTCGCTGCAGCTAGAGTTTGATCGTCGGCTGGCCGAAGAGAAGAAAATCCTCTCCGCAGAGTTTGACAGGAAGGTGAAAGAGCTTCACGCAACTTTGGGGAGCGAGGTCGAGAACCGCGACGCCCAGATCGCCGAGCTGCAGACTCTTCGGGGGCTCGACAGCGAGCGTTTTGACAAGGAGATCGGCGTTTGGCGCGCCCGTGACCGTAAGGTTCAATCCGGCTTGCTGGGACTGGAAGAAGCTCTTCGTGGTATACTTCCTGTCTTCTTTCTCGGCTTTTGCCCTTTCCTGCCGTCCTCTCACCCTCTGACTGCCCTTGCAGGAGCCTTCCCTGACTCCGACGAGTCTGCCGCAGCGGCGCTGAAGGAATTTAGGGCAGAACAGGGGATCGCCCCTCGCAGTGACCCTACGGCCGAGCTTTCCTCAGGGGAGTTGGTTGCGTTGGCCAAAGGCCGGCTCCACCCGGCTGCCAAGCTGGGCAAGGATCTGCGCGAAGCCCTCGTTTCCGTCTTTGGAGCCTTGTGGCCGGGGAGGGCAGCGCCTGGCGGGATCCAGGCGCTCCTCCAGTGGGTCCTTCTCGCGTCCAACCGGCTTGAGGTCTGGAAGGAGTCCGCGGCTCGGGCCGGTGCTCAGCAGGCTCTGGAGTTCGTGCTCTCCTGGTATCCAGGCGTCAACCTGGACCAGCTGGAGAATCTTCGTGAAGGCGGACTGGCAGGCCTTGACGAAACCAAGCTTCGCCGGCGCGCCTGCGCCATTGCTGAATGTGCCGAGACCGAGGCGCTTTTCGATGCTGGGGATAGTGACGAATCCTTGGATGGCGTGGACTTCGAAGAGCCCGATTTGGCGGAAAGACCTCAGAAGGCCCCCGAGGATCCCGTTGGTCACTCCATTCCGCCGTCCCCCAGCGGCGACGACTTCGTCCTGGCGTCTCGAGCTGGCGACATTTCTTCACTGGAGCCGGCTGGCTCGCCAAGTGCCCCCTGAGCGTGTCAGGGTCTTCTTATTTGTTTTTACGCACACTGAATTCGTGTCATGCCTAGCAACATTTCGTTCATGTGTACCAGTGATGCTTTTCCCTAAATTTCTTACGCATTGATCTCCAGTTGTTTGTGAACCGAACTTGACCTGACCCCTTTCAACTTTTTCCTTTATCCCCCCATCCTTCGGCCCTTCTACCCCCAGCCGGCAGCCTGGTGCCAGCTGGTCTCCCTTGGACCGACAGCCGAATGCCGGTCTAGGGTGGGAGCGTGCCGCGGGATGGGGAGTAGTACTTCGGCGTATAAGGGGTCTGGCTTGGTCCAGCTCACGCATAACTTTTAACCAATGCGCATGGGTTAGGGGTGAGCGCTCGTTCTGTCCTCTTAGCGATTTTCCAGTGTGAATGACCTGCCGGCTCCATCGCCCTCGACTTGGACTGGAGGTTAGGCTCGGGGTCTGGTTCGCACATGGTACTCGTTCGTCTGACAAGGGATTCGATTCGTCGGGTTGTGGGCGTTTCCTCTTAGCGGTTTTCCTAGGTGGGCGACCTGCCGGCTCCATCCCACACGGTGCAGGGCGGAGGTTAGGCTCGGGGTCTGGTCCGCACACAGTACTCATCCGGCTGACGAGAGGATCGTTTCGTTAGGTTGGGGCTGCCGGCTCCCGACTGGAGGCGACTTCCAGCCCCCGTGAATAACGCTTAGAAAGGTAAAAGGCACTTCAGAGCACTTTTTCCTGGGATCGGCCGTATGCCACCCAACTTTCTTTTATTCAACGACACTTGTTCGAGATACAAGATTTTTGCCTTGGCTTAGCCGAAGGTCTTAAGCGGTTTTGGACTTGTCTCAGGCGAAGCTGCGAAATGCTTCCCCCTACCTCGAGGAGGAGCCAGCCCCCGAGACAAGAGCCTCTGACTTCTTGCCCGCTTCGGGCGGAACTTCCTTGGACAGGCTCGCCGGCTTGAGGAGTGGAGCCGGCAGTCCCGTCGCCAGGCTGCTCGGCTGGACTACCGCCACCCTTTGCAGCAGTTGTCGCTTCTCTTCAGCAATGACCAAAGCCTCCGCCAGTTTGGAGCTGGCTCTTGCGCACTCTATTGACTTCTTGTAGCATCCAGTGACAGTGATCACACCGCGAGGGCCTGGGAGCTTCATCTTCAAGTAAGCGTAGTGTGGGACTGCCATGAACTTTGCCAGGGCTGGTCGTCCCAGCAGCGCGTGGTAGGGGCTGTTAAGGTCCACCACCTCGAACCAGATCGGCTCGCGACGATGATTGTCCTTCTCGCCAAACAGCACCTCCAACTCAATCCTTCCCATCGGCGTACACGAGTGCCCTGGCACAATCCCATGGAAGGTGAGCTTGGTTGGCTTCAGTTGGATCTCTGGGATTCCAAGCTTCTCCATCGAAGTGCGATAGAGAAGGTTGATGCTGCTGCCTCCATCAATGAGTACGCGCGAGAATCGACAGGTGCGCGTCTCAGAGAACACGATTGGATTCAAGACTAGCGCATAGCCCCCGGGCCTCGGCACGAGCGGCGGGTGGTCTTCACGCCCCCAAGTGATCGACGCGTCAGACCAATGCATGTACTGAGGTCCAACTTGCATGATTGCATTTACCTCGACACCAAACCACGGTTCATCCTTTGGCTCCTCCACCTGGGAAGTGAATACATGGTATTGCTCCACATTCGCTTCCTCGGGGTAGTCCCCTGCTGCCTTGGCCGGCTACCGATTCTTGTTTCCATGCGCTTCAGCCGGCGGGCCCGGCGGTGGCCCGGGCAGTTGGTGGTTTCCCTGCTCCAGATCCCTGGTGAAGCTGCATTGGCGTGTGGTGTGCGCTGCCGGCTTGCCAGAAACGCTATGGAACTTGCAAGGTTGATCCAGCATCACCTCGATGGTGTACTTGTCCTTGTTGAACTTGTCTCCTTTGCGCTTCTGGCTTCCACCCGTAGCCCCCGGGCTTCCTTGAACGGCGGCTACTTGCTGGGAGCCATACTTGTTGTCACGACGTTCGTCTTTCCTCTTGCCATGTCGATCACGGTTGTGATGTCCCCCTGAGCCGGCGGCCGGCTGAGACTGGTTTCCAGCTGGCGCGGGCTCAACACATTGCACTCTTGCTGCGGAATCAGCAGAAGCGTACTTGTCCGCTATCGCCATGAAGTCCGCCATTGACTTCGGCTCGGCTCTGTGGAGCTTGTGCTTTAGCAGGGTCCCTTCTCTGCATCCGTCCGTGAAGTAGCCAATGGCTTGCTCCTCGCCTACTCCTTCGCATGAGTTGCGCAGCTCGGACCATCTCGTGAGGTAGTCACGATCTGGCTCGTCGGGGCCTTGCTTGCAGAGGGCCAGCTGTCGTGGGCGGGGCGGACGCTTGTAGGTTCCCGTGAAGTTCTTGATGAATGCCTCTTGGAAGTCATGCCAGGAGTTGATCTGCAGAGCCGGCAGGCTGTTGAGCCACGTTCGAGCAGATCCCGTCAGCATGAGTGGTGCGTAGCACACCGCTGTCCTCTTGTTGCCGCATGCGATGTCGACGGCCGTGACGTAGTCCGACAGCCAATCCTCCGGCTTCACCGCCCCAGTGTATTTGGGCATGTCTCGCGGGAGCGCGAACTTGGACGGGAAAGGCTCGTTGCGGATGCGAGGGCCGAAACAGACCGGTCCTGCCGAAGATTCTTCCTCGTCGAACTTGGAATCCGCCAGCAGGTTGAGCCGATGGCGCGCGTCGTCCTTCGGCGGGTCGACGCGTTCCCCGATCCTCTGGCTCACATGCGAGCGAGCCGGATGATGTCCCTGAGCGCCCTGGCCAGCTCCCTGAGCCGGCTGGGCCGGCGCCGCAGACTTGCCACGCGCCGGGTCCGCCACGTCCACCCGAGGAGGGTGGCGCGGCTTGCTGGTGACTGCGGCGGGTTCTCGAGGCTGCCGACCGTGGTGGCCGGAGTGCTGGGTGCGGTGGTTTCCACCGCTTTTGCCTGGAGCTCGATTGCTCCGGCTGTGCTCCGCCGGGCCATGGTTCGGCGACGAGGCTTCTCCATGCGACTTGTTCTGGCCGGCAACGACGATACGGTTCTCGCCTCGGGTGCCGCTTGCCTCTCCGCGTGGCTCCATTGCCTGCTGCTGCAGATCGGCGGCGTCCAGGAGTTCCTGGATCCGGGCTTGCTTTTCCCGCAAGTCCTCGCCTTGCAGTCCGTCCAGCTCGGAGGTGATGTAGCGCGCGGCACGGAGGTTCTTCGTAGGCGTGCTGTAGGTGGGCTTGTTGATGATCGGAGGCAGTTTTGCCGAGGGCGCCGCCTGGTTCAGCTCCGCGCCCAGCTCGCGGCCTCGCTGACGAACTTGACCCGCCCGGCTCGGGCCATCTCCGGCTGGGGTGAAGCCGTGGGCGACGTTGTACTCGTTGATCGTGGAGAGGACACGCCGGCGGGTGTCGTCGACGTCGACCGCTTCCTTGAGGAGGTTGAGGCGCATCCGCTCCAGATCCTCGGAGGCCTTGACCGGATCCGCAGAGATGTCGAGCGGAGCGCGCAGGTCCGTGATGGCCGCATCCAGCACGTCCCGCTCTGGAGGTGGAAGATCTTGTTCCGGTGGAAGTGGGCGTTCGAGCGGCGGGCGCGCGGAGCGCGGTAGGCCGCCGCCACCGTCCTCCTCCAGGGCCTGCACCTCAACCATGTTGCAAAAGTCGATGCTTTTGCCGTCGTCGGAGTCTGTGTCACAGAGTGGATCAAGTACATCGGTTACCTCTTCCGGGAAGGGCTTGGCAACGTAGAAGCGGTGGTCGCCGACGTCGAGGAAGGAGCCGCCGTTGCCGAAGCCGTTCTCGAAGTGGGCCAAGTTGTCGTCGACGAAGTCGAAGGTGCCGAACCTCCAGACGAGGCCGGAGGCGACCTTCTCGCCGGAGGGTCCCGGCCGAAACTTGACTCCGCTCGCCACCGCGCTTTGCCCCACGGTGGGCGCCAACTGTCGTAGGAATTTGGAGACAGTAGCCATGGGGAGGCTTATCGGAGGGGCTCGACGTTGGTGACGATGGGTCCGGCTCGGGATTGTGCCTACAGAGACACCACGATTTACCCAGGTTCAGGGCCCTCCCGGTTGGAGGTAAACCCCTACTTCCTGCCTGCTTCGTATTGATTGGATTGTAACGATTACAGTGCTCCTCGAGCTGTTCGGCTAGAGGAGGAAGAAGAAGATCCGATCCCCTATGCTAAGGGTCCAGGCCCCCTTATATAGACGGGGGCCTGGTTACAGGTTTCGGTAACGCTTCGGCCGGCTGCCGGCTCCTTGGCGGCGGCGTCCTTGGCCTCATCTCCCCTGGCCACGCTCTGGCAAAGGCACTTTATAAAGTGCATTTTCCTCAGGCCGGCATCTGGAGAGCATATCCCCTCTCCTTTGCCTCGGATCCTGCCGTGGGGAAGGATCCTCGCCCTCTCATTGGTTGGTCGTGGTCGTGGCGCTCGTCACTCCTGGCTGCGCCTCTGTCGCTCTTGTCGGGGCCGTTCTGCTTTTGGCGAGACGGCCGTTGGGGGAGTTTTGTCTCCATCGCCCGGCTCCAGCTCTCCTCGGCAGAGTCGTTAGCCGGCTGCTGGCGCAGCCGGCCCTCCTCGAGTGGAGCCGGTCTCCTAGCGCCGAAGCTTCGGGGATTCCTGGGACGCCAGCCGGCATATTGCCTGGCTCGTGGTGCTCCCCCTAAGTCATCCCCACGACAGATCCGATCGTGGAGGTGTAGTTCCAAGTGTGCTAGTACTATGTAGTTCTATTGTATGACAATATTGACAACATAGTTTTGGCAAAGAAACAAAGGTTTCATCAGAAGACCAAGTTTATACGATGCCATCTCATACAAGATGAGTAATGCGTGCTGACGCAAAAGAATATGCAAATACAAACGGACCTGAAAGTGTCAGACCCGTAGATAAGGTTTACCACGTGCAACGTGTATGAATAACACCGGAATTCCATAGGTGTTAAAGGCGCAAGTATGACTAGATTATTGACTCTAGTGCAAGTGGGAGACTGAAGGAAATATGCCCTAGAGGCAATAATAATATTGTTATTATCATATTTCTTGTTCATGATAATGTTTATACTCCATGCTAGAATTTTATTAAGCGGAAACGTTAATACTTGTGTGGTTTATATACAACACCGTGTCCCTAGTATGCCTCTACTAGACTAGCTCATTGATTAATGATGGTTAAGGTTTCCTAACCATAGACATGAGTTGTTGATTAATAATGAGGTCATGTCATTAGGAGAATGATGTGATGGACAGACCCAAATAAAGCACATCAATTAGATCGTGTCATTGTGTTCATCTTTGCTAAGCTTTTCCTATGTCAAGTATTGTATTCCTTAGACCATGAGATAATGTAACTCCCTAGTGCTGGAAGAGATCTTTGATGTCATCAAATATCATCCTATGAAAGGGTGATCATAAAGGTGTCTCTCAGGTGATCGGAAAGTGCTTGTTGGGTTGCATGTATCGAGATGGAATTTGTCCCTCCCAAGTCGGAGAGATATACTTCGGGCCCACTCGGTAATCGATATCAACACTGCTTGCAAGGACGTGGTTAAGGAGTTAATCACAAAGTTGTTGGAATTTTGGCCCTTTATGGCCCAGCCTATAAATAGTAAATCCAATAATTCCTAAATCCTAGAGGCCCATGTGGCCCATTCATGCATGACAAGGGGTGGGACAAATGTTTAGTCCCACCTTGCTAGTTTGGAAGGAGTTGGACCAACATATAAGGTGAGCTCTCCCCCTTGTGGTAAGAGTGTGTGAGAAGAAGGCTCTCTCACACGCGCTCCTCCTCCTCCTCCGCCGCCCGCCTCACCACGCCTCGGCTCGTCACGACGCGCGCGCGCGCCGCGGTTTGCGGAATGTGCCTCGGTGCCGAGCCTTTATTTTTGTCATGCATGACTGGACTACGGAACTGAACGGTCACGTGGAAGCTGAAACGATTTGCCTGAGTGGAAAATGAATACGAGACTGTTCGGTTCGTCTTCTGGCTGTTCGTTTCGCCTCCCGCGCTGCCTGTTCGCCTCCCTCTGTGGCTATAAAAGAGAGGTCGCTCCTCTCTGCGAATACACAGCACACAACCACCACTGCCTACTGCCTCCAAAGCTTTGCGCTGCCTCTCAGTCTTCTCCATCCCGTCTTGCGGCGTGCACCGCGAGCTGGGACAGTAGGCCTCCGGAACCCCGTCTCTTGCGATCTTGTACGGGAGAGGGGCGATAAGGTTTTTGGGGAGCGCTCTGCGCGACTACTGGCGAGTTCTTCATCACGGACGCCCACAAGGACGACGTCTTTCCCAACGAGGACTTCTTCCCCAACATCGACAACCTCTTCGGCGACATGTCTCTCACTGACGACAACACCAACGGCGGTTCAGCTTCCGCACCGGCTCCAACACCGTATGTCTTCCTGATCTTCGCTTGTGTGCTTCAGTTTCTCGGACTAGCAATCAATTTAGATATGCTAGACATGTTCTGTTCATATCGATCTCTTGTAAACATGGTTTGTTTGATTTCCATGCTTTCTGCCATATTTTGTTCACTGTTTTCATGGATTAAATCCTTTGGTAAATTGCTGATTTTTCCAACAATCCAAAAACCTTATGCTTTTCATAGGCAATTTTCCCCTGTTGGCTATGCCACGTCTCTGAAGCCCCCGGTCTTCGAGGGCGTCAACTACAAGAGATGGCGTGCAAGAACCGTCATATGGCTCACAACCATGAGATGCTTTGATGCATCTAAGGGCAAGCCTCAGAGAGAGCTTACTCCTATTGAGGAGAAAGCTTTTGAGGAAGCCGACAACCTCATGAGAGGTGCTGTTATCAGCATTCTTGGCGAGAACATTGTTGACTCGTACCTGTCCCTCACTACGGGGAAGGACATGTGGGATGCGCTCGAGGCCAAGTTTGGGGTCTCGGACGCAGGCAGAGAATTGTATGTCATGGAGCAATTCTTTGACTACAAGATGACTGATGAGCGCGGCATTGTTGAGCAGGCTCATGAGATACAGTCCATTGCTAAAGAACTTGAGCAGTTCACGTGTGTGTTACCGGACAAGTTTATTGTCGGAGGCATCATTGCCAAGCTTCCTCCCTCGTGGAGGAATTTTGCTACTTCTTTGAAGCACAAGAGACAGGAATTTTCTGTCATTGATCTTATTGGGTCTCTTGATGTGGAAGAGAAGGCGAGAGCAAAAGACACACGTCCTTGAGGTGCCGAGGGAGGTTCTAGTGCCAATGTGGTACAGAACAAAAACTTCCAATCTCACAAGTCCAAGAACAAGAACAAATCTGATGGCAAAGGAAAGTTTGATGGGAAGAACAAACCATCACAGTCTACCAACTTCAAGAAGAAAACCGATAAGAGGAAAGGAGCATGCCATGTATGTGGCGAACCTGGACACTGGGCACCTAGTTGCCCAAACCGCTTTGACAAGCGTCATGGGAAAAGCGGCAAGACCGCAAATGTTGTCATTGGCGATGCTGAGATGAAGGACTCTAGGTATGGTATACTTCCTACTATCCTTTCAGTTTCTCAGTCTCCTATTTGGTGGATTGACACCGGCGCTAATGTACACGTTTGTTCTGATATCTCTATGTTTTCCTCTTATCAGGTCACAGGGACTTCCACCGTGTTGATGGGAAACGGCTCTCATGCTACTGTTCGTGGTGTTGGTACGGTCGATCTGAAGTTCACTTCGGGAAAGACCGTGCGGCTGAAGAACGTGCATCATGTTCCCTCAATCAATAAGAATCTTGTTAGCGGATCTCTTCTATGTCGGGATGGCTACAAGATAGTTTTTGAGTCCAATAAATTTGTAATATCCAAGTTTGGAAACTTTGTTGGTAAAGGCTATGAGTGCGGGGGCTTGTTCCGCCTATCTTTGTCAGACGTTTGTAATAAAGTTGTTAACCATGTTTGCAACAATAGTTTATCAAATGTTTGGCATTCACGACTTTGTCACGTTAATTTTGGTTGTATGACGCGGCTAGCTAAAATGAATTTAATCCCTGAATTCACTACTGTGAAAGGCTCCAAGTGTCAAGTGTGTGTGCAAGCTAAGCAACCTCGCAAGTCTCATACGACTGCAGAGGCAAGAGATTTGGCACCGCTAGAGCTTATACATTCAGATCTTTGTGAGATGAATGGTGTTTTGACAAAAGGTGGAAAGAGATATTTCATGACTCTGATTGATGACTCCACTAGATACTGCTATGTGTATCTTCTGAAATCGAAAGATGAGGCTCTGAACTTCTTTAAAATCTATAAAGCTGAAGCGGAAAACCAACTTGATCGAAAGATCAAACATCTTAGGTCTGATCATGGTGGAGAGTATTTTTCCAACGAGTTTGATTCCTTCTGTGCGGAACATGGTATAATCCATGAGAGGACGCTTCCCTACTCACCTCAGTCAAACGGGGTGGCCGAAATAAAGAACCGCACTCTAACTGATTTGGTTAACGCCATGTTAGATATGTCGGGTCTTTCTCAGGCATGGTGGGGGGAAGCTATATTGACAGCTTGTCATGTCCTAAACCGAGTTCCCACAAAGAACAAAGAAATTACTCCATTCGAGGAATGGGAGAAGAAAAGGTTAAAACTCTCTTACCTACGGACTTGGGGTTGTTTGGCCAAAGTCAATATGCCAATTCCCAAGAAGCGCAAGCTTGGACCAAAGACCGTTGATTGTGTTTTCCTAGGTTATGCTTTCCATAGCATTGGGTACATATTCCTGATAGTAAAATCTGAGGTACCTGATATGCTTGTTGGTACGATCATGGAGTCAAATGATGCGACTTTCTTTGAGGATATCTTTCCTATGAAAGATATGCCTAACTCATCGAATCAGGAGATGCCTAGTTCATCTAGACGGGAATTAGTAAAAATTCCTGAACCCACCATTCCGATAGAACACTTTGAAAATCCTATGGAGAATGACGATGAAACTCCTAAAAGGAGCAAAAGACAGAGGACTGCAAAGTCCTTTAGTAATGATTTTATCGTGTATCTTGTGGATGACACTCCTAGTTCCATTCCAGAGGCCTATGCATCTTCAGATGCTGACTACTGGAAGGAAGCTGTCCGCAGTGAGATGGATTCCATTTTGGCTAATGGAACTTGGGAGATTGTCGATCGTCCTTACGGGTGTAAACCTGTAGGGTGTAAATGGGTGTTCAAGAAGAAGCTTAGACCTGACGGTACCATTGAAAAGTACAAGGCACGTCTTGTTGCTAAGGGTTATACCCAGAAAGAAGGCGAAGACTTCTTTGATACTTACTCACCTGTGGCCAGATTGACCACCATTCGAGTACTACTTTCCTTGGCTGCCTCACATGGTCTTCTCGTTCATCAAATGGACGTTAAGACGGCTTTCCTAAGTGGAGAGTTAGATGAGGAAATCTATATGGATCAGCCGGATGGATTTGTGGTAGATGGTCAAGAAGGAAAGGTGTGCAAGTTGCTGAAGTCTTTGTATGGTCTTAAGCAAGCACCTAAGCAGTGGCATGAAAAGTTTGAGAGAACTTTAACTGCTGTAGGCTTTGTTTTAAACTAGGCTGATAAATGTGTGTACTATCGCCATGGTGGGGGCGAGGGAGTCATCCTATGTATGTATGTTGATGATATCCTGATATTTGGGACCAATCTTGAAGTCATCAAGGAGGTCAAAGACTTTCTATCTCATTTTTATCTAGGAGTGGCTGATGTGATTTTGAACATCAAGCTACTGAAAGATGATGATGGTGGGATAACACTGCTTCAATCTCACTATGTGGAAAAGATCCTGAGTCGTTTTGGGTATAGCGACTGCAAATCTTCTCCTACACCATATGATCCTAGCATGTTGGTTCGAAAGAATCAGGGAGATCCTAAGGATGCTAAGGATCAGCTGAGATACTCTCAGATTATTGGCTCGCTTATGTATTTAGCCAGCGCCACGAGGCCTGATATCTCCTTTGCTGTAAGCAAGTTGAGTCGATTTGTGTCAAATCCTGGAGATGTTCATTGGCAGGCCCTTGAAAGGGTTTTGCGCTATTTGAAAGGCACCGTGAGCTATGGAATTCACTACTTTGGGTACCCAAGGGTACTTGAAGGGTATAGTGACTCAAATTGGATTTCTGATGCTGATGAGACAAAGGCCACGAGTGGTTATGTGTTTACACTTGGTGGTGGCGCTGTTTCTTAGAAGTCTTGCAAGCAGACCATCTTAACGAGGTCAACTATGGAAGCAGAACTCACAGCATTAGACACAGCCACTGTTGAAGCAGAGTGGCTTCGTGAGCTCTTGATGGACTTGCCTATGGTTGAAAAACCAATACCCGCAATTCCTATGAACTGTGATAATCAAACTGTGATCATCAAAGTAAACAGTTCTAAGGATAACATGAAGTCATCAAGGCATGTGAAGAGGAGATTAAAATCTGTCAGAAAAATGAGAAACTCCGGAGTTATTGCGTTGGATTACATCCACACATCTAAGAATTTGGCAGATCCCTTCACAAAGGGTCTATCACGAAACGTGATAGATTATGCATCGAAGGAGATGGGTATGAGACCCACAATATGAGTTGTCCACAGTGGTAACCCACTCTATGTGATCGGAGATCCCGTGAATTAGAATTGGGAGACAAGCTGTTGTTCAATTGAGAGGAGAGTATCCCTACTTTGTATAATACCACTTCGTGAAGATGCAGAACTCTCCTAATCTGCAAGGCAGGCTGATTTTATCTTAACTAGTACGGGGTACAGATTGGAGCAGCTTCGTCGGCGAGAACGACCGCCCTTGTGCACCAGCTGAACATCCTTGCGGGCTCCCTATTCTTCTCAATCGCGTCAAAATTGTTTGCTCCTTTAAGAATTTGAGTCGCTTTTTCAGAGGACGTCTTCTTCTCACTTGGCTGTTTAAGAATTTGGACCCAGATCAAAATCGCCAGAATCGATTTGCTGCCTGAAGTTCCTGGCTTCTTCTCAGAGGTGAATCCGAGTTGTCCTGCGTATATGAATAAAATCGATGAGAACAGTGGAGACGGGTCTCGCCATCACCGGCCACCGTTTCGCCATCCCGTTCGCTGGTTTGACCCACAAATCTCGACTTGGTGTTCGAACATGTCCAATGGATCTGGGGGTAATGTTGAGAAGGGGAGGATATATGAGGGTTTTTACGTGAATATGGAACAAACGATGCGGGCATGTTTTGGTAAAATTCCATTCAGTGGGTTCTCTCTCATCTCGTATGCACACACAAGATCCAACGGCCTCACTTCGAGTTTCCAGGTTTCCACTGTAAAGTGGTTTGCACTGGATACTTTCTCCGGTGGCCCTGGCAAATGCGAGGGCAATGCCTAAATATGTCCAAAATCTTTGATATGTGCAATAGAAACTTATATTATATGAGTACAATTAGTGTTGTTCTATAATCACTAATGCATATATGTCCTTAATTAATGAGAAAATAATTATGGTTTACCTATAACGTACAAATTAATGCCTATGTGTGCCATTTTCCATAGTGATATTTGAGAGGTACATAGATTTAAATTTGTGTGCAATCTAGTATGTAGTTTTATTTTCAAGTTAAACCTATATGTTGATATGTAAATAATATTTTTTCCAATGTTAATATATAGTTACTAAGGTCAATTAATCTTATTTTTCTAATTTTTAGTTTTTAGAATTAACTAAATAATATATAATCTAGAAATCAGGTTAAAGCCCTTCAAAGCTACATAAGCATCAACCACAACTATTTCCAAATATATTTAGGAGTCCGAAAAAGTCTAGAAAATTATTTAATTGGATGTGCATATTATCATTCTTCTACCAATCATAACCGATCATCTTTTTACATGGCTGAAAGCTCGAGTGAGAGTCTAATTAAATAATATTGACAAATATGCCAGTTGAAATAATTTTCCATCAGCCCAGTAATCTAAAGCAGGAATCATATACTCCTAAAAGCTCGAACAAACCATCGAATAAATAATATAAATTTTGATTGCTTACAAATTTCTATAATTGTACAATCTCCACTAATAATATATTATTTATTTTGATTGTTCAATTTCCAAGTTTAACCATAAATTTCATGTTAAATCACTATCATAAGAATTTTTTGTCATATATATATTGAATAGTGATTTATGAAGTTTCTAGGCAATGCACAATACGTAAAAAGAAAAAGATTAATCTACGATCAAAAGGATATTGATGGACGCATACCAGTGTATGCAGCTCTAGTCTCTCTGTGTATGTGCACGAAGTCTCACTTTGCTTATGCCGCCAGTTAATTTGCGTGGAATGCATGAAGTGGATCCGTTCAGCGTGTAGTTTATGGCGAGTTTTTGATTTGCAAGACTGCATCAGCTCAAGGAATCTCAGTGGATCTGATCGGCTCATGCGTCACATCCAAGTAAAACACAGACACAAACCATATTAGTGAATTAACATATTTGTACTGTGCATAGACTTTCTTGTTGGAGTGGTTTATGAATCTCAAGTGTTGTTGCTTGGACACAAATTACATGGTTATTATATAGCTTAGAACTGTTTAAACATACTCCCTCCACCTTAAGAAAGGGTGTCATAGATTTGTAAATATTTAAATGTATCTAGATGTAATTTATTATATAAATATATCCAAATTTAGACAATTTTTATATCTCTTTAGGACGGAGGGTGTAATATACATAATATGGATCAGTTTGTATTTCCTATGTCACATCCCACCTTTTCATTTTTTTTCTACCACGTTAGCTAGCTTGTGTAGGTTTTTTTTTTCTAGCACACACAAATAGAGTCCTATGCACGTACGACATGATAGAATTGATTTTTTCAGACGTTATCTGGTACTATGACCGTTCCTTTCCAAACTGATTTGTACTTTTAATATTAATCGTGTCAAACCAATTACACTGTTACGTAACTTTTAATCTCTTTTTAATCCTAGCCATAAATTTTAGATCTAACTGTCATGTTAATTTGAATGATGTGGCTTAACGTGGTGGCTCTATTTTAGACCCCCGTATTATACTTTTAGTATATAGTAGATGTGTTCTAAGTGGCTGACTTAAGCAGAGATGTTGTCCTGCAGAACATCTTTTGAAGAACACACCTATGTGAGTCTGACTGTTCAACGTCGCAGTCTATGAGAGTTGGGTGCTCTTTAACAAACTCATGAAAGGCCTCGGAGTATGACGTATAAGCTCCAAACCGCGGGGAAGTCCCACGGCAGCCCAGTATCAGTCAAGGCTTTGTGTAAAACTAGATTCGCAGAAAACTTGCAGTTCAAGGCCTAGTCCACTGTTCAAGTAGCAGTCTAGTGTAGCATAGAGATCTAGGTGGAAGTTCAACTTAACAGTCTCCACTGCAGCACTGGTATATAAACAATGTTTTGGAACCTAAGGCAACTTTATGTGCCTCTAGGATCTGGTGGGGGATTGTTGGAATTTTGGCCCTTTATGGCCCAGCCTATAAATAGTAAATCCAATAATTCCTAAATCCTAGAGGCCCATGTGGCCCATTCATGCATCACAAGGGGTGGGACAAATGTTTAGTCCAACCTTGCTAGTTTGGAAGGAGTTGGACCAACATATAAGGTGAGCTCTCCCCCTTGTGGTAAGAGTGTGTGAGAAGAAGGCTCTCTCACGCGCGCTCCTCCTCCTCCTCCGTCGCCCGCCTCGCCACGCCTCGCCTCGTCACGACGCGCGCGCGCCGCGGTTTGCGGAATGTGCCTCGGTGCCGAGCCTTTCTTTTTGTCACGCATGACTGGACTACGGAACTGAACGGTCATGTGGAAGCTGAAACGATTTGCCTGAGTGGAAAATGAATACGAGACTGTTCGGTTCGTCTTCTGGCTGTTCGTTTCGCCTCCCGCGCTGCCTGTTCGCCTCCCTCTGTGGCTATAAAAGAGAGGTCGCTCCTCTCTGCGAATACACAGCACACAACAACCACTGCCTACTGCCTCCAAAGCTTTGCGCTACCTCTCAGTCTTCTCCATCCCGTCTTGCGGCGTGCACCGCGAGCTGGGCCAGTAGGCCTCAGGAACCCCGTCTCTTGCGATCCTGTACGGGAGAGAGGCGATAAGGTTTTTGGGGAGCGCTCTGCGCGACTACTGGCGAGTTCTTCATCACGGACGCCCACGAGGACGACGTCTTTCCCAACGAGGCCTTCTTCCCCGACATCGACAACCTCTTCGGCGACATGTCTCTCACTGACGACAACACCAACAGCGGTTCAGCTTCTGCACCGGCTCCAACACCGTATGTCTTCCTGATCTTCGCTTGTGTGCTTCAGTTTCTCAGACTAGCAATCGATTTAGATATGCTAGACATGTTCTGTTCATATCGATCTCTTGTAAACATGGTTTGTTTGATTTCCATGCTTTCTGTCATATTTTGTTCACTGTTTTCATGGATTAAATCCTTTGGTAAATTGCTGATTTTTCCAACAAAAGTGATATCGGATTACAGAACGACTAAAGTACTTGCTGTGAACGAGATTGAACTAGGTATGCCGATACCAACGATCAAATCTTGCGCAAGTAAAATATCGCGAGACGAAGGGAATACATATATGGGATTAATTGAATCCTGGCATCGTGGTTCATCCGATATGATCATCGATGAATATGTGTGTCATCGTGGTGAAACAACATATGCCATGGGATGGCTTAAGTTGGGGCTGAACGTACACTGGTGGATCCGGAGGAGGGAAGGCGCGGTAGAGACCACGCACAGAACACACTGCTAACACACCGAGCTACTCAGGTTCGGGGCCCTCGTGAGGAGGTAACACCCCTACTCATGCATGTCTGATCTATATGAGCTGCACATGAGAGCTACAATGGTGCTCCTTGAGCTGTTCATCTTGCCTATCTAAGGCTGCACTAGGCAGGAGCTAAAGAGCTAGTGCTACTCAAGAAGGAGAGCTCCCATGGAGCGAGAGAGAATGAGCCTCCTCCGGAGGCTGCGGTGATCGTTCCCCCTGGTGCCCCTTATATAGGGAGCCCAGGGGACAAGGGATGCCCCACATAACACTATGCATGTACCCTGTACACTATAGCTAAGACTAGGGTCTTGTCAGCACTGTAGCATTGTCATCACTGTGGTATCCTACTTGGTACTGTGGCTGGTGTCATCGCCATGGGCTTGTCCCATCTTGTCTGTCCTTGCGGTACTTAGTCTTCGTCTTCTAGTGTGTGTCTTCAGGATCTCCATGTCATCAGTCTTATCCTCCTCCTGAGGATAAGACTAACTAGGAGAGGTGGAGTATGCTGGTCTGAGCCAAGGGGCGTCCTAAGACCAGCATATAATGATGGAGGATGTGCCAGTCCGAGCCTAGAGGCGTCCCAGGACTGACACAAGGCGATGAGGTCGATGCCGAATGATGAAAATGATCCAGAGGGAGTAAATCTTGGCCAGGAGAAGGATAATTCGACCTGGGAAGGAGAAATCCGGCCTGGGCCAGGTAAGTCCCGGCCTAGCCCAGCCGGGACATTGCAGATTGCGGCCCAGGGAAGGAATCCTAGCCAGGCCGGATCCTCCTGATCCGGCCCAGCCGGGTGCAGCACGGGAGAAGGCCCGCCGGGGCGGCCGGCCAGAGGCCCAGCCGGGGCAGCGGCCCACGCCGGGGCGGATGACCTGGAGGAGGGAACGGGACATCAGCCCAGGAGGGTTTGCGGGCGAGTGGCCTAGCCGGGTAGGACATGCCGGCCCAGCCGGGGGACGGGGCGTTGGCCCAGCCGGAGGAGCCACGCCGGCCCAGCCAAGAAAGGGGCGCCAGGCCTGATCCGGGGCTAGAGGTTCCCGGGCCCAGCCGGGGAGAGAAGTCCCGACCCAGCCGGGTTATGGAATGCCAGCCCAGCCGACTTAATAGCTTATCCCGGCCCGGAAAAGTATATGCCGGCCTGGACACGTATAATCCGGCCCAACCTTGCTGTTTAAGTGCTTTTTAATATTCCTGCATATAAAACTTTATATATAATGTATATATTAGTCATAATAAAGGGGTACTTTGGTATACCCGGGGTTATATCCCCGACATTAGCCCCCGAGGCTGTGGGGGACTCGCAGAGTTGCGCATAGGCTTCAAAAAATATACCAAAGTCCCAAATTCACATGCTCATAAAACTGATATGCTAGCCCGCACAGGCCATTTTTATCTCATGCCATCATAGGCAATGTCCTGTTTGACATATACCTGATATGCTGGCTTTTATTGTCGGGGGGATGACCCCCGGTAGGGTCAAGAGACTAGAAAGATGCAAGGACTATGGTTGACTTTATGCCGGTTGACCAAGGAAGGGCCTGGCCGAAATATAAGAGCATGGGCCAGGGCCGGCATATTTGTATATCCCGGCTGGTGTCCGGATATGTCGGTATAACCGGGATACTCATTGTGGAGTGCCGGCATATACATAGATATGCCGGCCTAACTTGTATGTTATCTCATGCAGGAGCAGGGTGCCGGATTACCCGACCTTCATAGGTCGATGGTCCGGCATATAGGTCCGGGATATGGCCAACGGTCATATCCGGGATACATAAGTCAGCTAAGGTGTCCAATCCCTACAATCAAGGAGGAAGACATCCAAGCATGGAAGCAGTGTATGGTGGCAGGGTGCACAGTGGAGGTCTACCTACCCTCACTGTGCACAAGTACAGCCCTTACCTCACAGAGGTAAGGTCACAGTTCAAGAGGTACAAGGTACAGGGGTGTGGAGTCCCATCGAGAGCAATCAGGGAGAAAGTCCTGTTTGGGGTGTAGTTCGTGTCTTCTGGTTTCTTGTGACCGTTGTAACCCTGGCCACCACTATATAAGGTGGCATAGGGAGCCCTGGTAAAGGGTTGGTCACTCTGTGTTCTTACACTTAGCAGTTCATCTTCCTCCTCTAGCAGAGAGCTTGGAACCACCTTTGTTGTATACTCCATCGATCCAAATATATAACCAGTAGAGCAGGAGTAGGGGTGTTATCTCCTTACGAGAGCCCCGAACCTGGGTAGATCTGTGTTCCTTTCTGTCGTGCTCTTTAGCTCGTTCCCCTCTCCCGAATCCTCCAGCATCTAGTTCGGCCCCCATTTAAGCCATCCTATGGCATATGTTGTTTCACCACGACGACATTTGGCGCCCACCGTGGGGCTGATCGATATGCTGGGCGGAGTGTTTATTCGGACGGGGTCTGTGATACCAGCTTCGGGAGTGCGCGTGGTCTCTGGCCTCGTCCAGAGGCTAGGCTCGCTCAGCTTCATCAGTGACAACGCCGGGTGTCTCGGCGGCCGGCCGTTCCCCAGGGATGGCCGGATCATGTCTTTCGGTTCCCACGAGGTGTATGTGGGGACTGAGAGAGTTTGCAGGGAAGAGGTGCTGGTGGCAGCGGATCCTCCGTCGCATCGGCTGGCTCACGCTGGGCGTAGCGCTCGCTCAGTAGAGTCGGCCGAGGTAATGATGGCCGGCGCATCAGTGCCGCCGGCAGATGGTGCCGGCAAGGCAGCAGCGGCAGGAGATACTCCCCCGGAGCCGCCGAAGGCCAAGAGGTCGGCACGTCCTCCGTTGGAGCGTGTCGAGAACCTGGCCGGCACTTCCGCTGTGCCGGCAAAAGGTCAGGTGCTTCTTCCCGTCATCGAGCGGCTTCTCGAGCCGGTGCGATCCGACGATGATCCGGAGCAGACAAGGGAGGTCCTGGAGGGATCTCGCTAGGCCCTCATCGACGAGGCCCTGGCCATGCACCAGGAGCGTGAACGGTTTAACCGGCAACTCCGTGAGTATGAGGTAGCACATGGTTTTACTCCTGTGGTAACCCGGCCTAGCCGGATAGATGAGATTATCACTAGAGGTAGAGATCTTAACACTGAGCTAGGTAAAGATGCTAGAGCTAAAAGTCATACTGCAACTAGTACTGTGCCGAAGGTAATTTATAGCTCGCCAGTAAAGAACCTTAGAGCAGCAGCAGAGGTAGCTAAGGACTTATCTAATTTGTCCGGTGAAGCACTGCATGAGCAGCAAGCCCGGCTTAACCATCTTTTGTCTGAAGCTACTAAGCAGCAGGAGGCCTTTAAGAAGGCAAACCCAGGTGCCGGGGCATCCCAGTACATTGCGTCGGTAGGAGGTGCCGGCGCAAGGTCGAGGGGCGAAGCTTCGTCCCCGCATCCAAGCGCCCGGCGTGCCGGAAGTGTGACCTCTGGCCGCCGGGATAAGCAGATCCAAGTGTATGATCCGGCAATTGCCGGAAAGCAGGCAATAGTTCAGAAGAGTGCCGGCCAAGCTGACAAGTATGTCGGCAGCAAGAATGCTGGTCAGAATGTGCCGGCTGGGCATGGGGCAGTGTCGGCCGGTGGTGGCCGGAGTAACAGTGCAGTCCGGCGTCAGCAGCGGGGCGCCGGAGGTGCAGCGCAGCAACAAGGTACAGGTCAACCGGGACATTGGGAAGATGATGGCAATTCCGCCCTTGTCAGGGCGGGATATCAGCAGCAGCACCAGCAAGGCCGGCACAGTGAGCAGTATCAGCCGGAGCAGCAGCAGGAGAAAGTGATCGCGGGCCCAATTGCATCCCGGCTAGGACCTCGGTCCTTAGCAGCAAGTGACGCGTGCTTCAAGCTGGACAGGATTCACCAATCGGAGTTGGTGGAAAGGCAAGGAGCTCCGGGTCATATGTGCTTTGGACCCCGGATTATGGGTGAGCCGGTACCGTACTACTTCCAGCTCGCGCGTGGCGCGAGGACATATAACGGCAGTACAAAGCCGGAAGATTGGTTGGAGGATTACTCCACCGCAGTGAACATTGCCGGAGGAAACCTCAGATGGGCGGTACGATATGTACCGCAAATGCTAGAAGGACCAGCCAGGATATGGCTGAACAATCTGCCGGCCGGAAGTATCAACGGTTGGGTTGATTTCGAGGAGCAGTTTGTGTCAAACTTCACCAGTACATATAAGAGGCCGAACCATCCTCAGCAGCTGGCTAACTGCCGGCAAGGAGTGAATGAGACCGACCGTGACTACCTGACCAGGTGGTGCACATTGCGCAATTCCTGCGAAGGAGTTGTGGAGCAGCAGGCCATCATGTGGTTCGCTCATGGGTGCCGGCATGGCACCATGTTGTGGCAAAAGCTTCAGAGGGAAATGTCGGCCACGTTGGCCGAAACAATCAAGATTGCCGATAGTTATGCTCTGGGAGACCCCATGCAGCCCACCCTTGATTCACAAGGACAGGGACAGACTCAGGGGAACACCATCAGCGCCGGGAGACCAGGGCAGTTCTATCGCTCTGACAACCGGAACAAAAGAAGAGATGAAATGCCGGATTACCGGTATGGAGCGGCACAAGTAGCTGCTGTGGAGGAAGAGCAAGAGGGCGCCGGCAGTAGCCAGCGTCCGAGATATGAGGGCAATCAGCAGCCGCAGCAGCAAGCGCAGCCCTTCCAGAAGAAGAATGTCTGGATCAACAAGAATGCCGGCGGAGCCGCCGGACAGAAGAAGCAGTGGCCGAAGTATACAGTGGGTTTGGCCATGGACAAACCTTGTGTGTTTCACACATTCCAGCCGGGTAAGCCGGCGAATCATTTGACCAGAAACTGTTCATGGCTGGACGACATATTAGCAGGTCATGCAGGTCCCTGAGGACCGGCTAGACCACCTGTCCCGGCAGCCCCATCGCCGTTGACAGGTGCCAACACAATTGCAGTCCCGCCCAGGCCGGTTAATCCCGGGAATCAGGGCAATGCCGGAAACGCCGGCGTAAATCAAGTAGATCAGAGCTATAACCCGGAACACTATGCTAGAGGCCCAGCAGCAGGCCGGAATGAGTACAAGGAGCATGATCAGAGCTACATGGTCTTTGAGACCGAAAGAACAGACAAGCAGAGCTTGTACCGGCGGTGTTTGGAGGTAAATGCCGTTATGTCGGCAGTACCGAAGCTAATGTACTGGTCTGACCAGGCCATTGGCTGGGACAGGGCAGATCATCCCAGGATCATGCCGAACCCCGGCGGGTATGCTCTGGTGATGGATCCGACATTCATCGGGCCGGCTAATAACGTGAGGTTCAGCAAGGTCCTCATTGACAATGGTAGCAGCATCAACATCATGTACCGAGATACGATGCAGAAGCTGGGCATCAAGGAGAATATGCTGGAGCCAAGCAAGACCACATTCCACGGCATTGTGCCGGGACTTTCGTGTGCGCCGATGGGCAAGATCCGGATGGATGTCATGTTTGGCAGCCGGGATAACTGCAGGGTGGAGAACCTCATGTTTGAGGTGGTGGATCTGGAAAGCCCCTACCATGCCTTACTGGGTAGGCCGGCACTGGCAAAGTTCATGGCCTCTACGCATGTTGCGTACCTAAAGATGAAAATGCCGGGGCCCAAGGGAGTGATCACCATCATTGGTGATTATAAGCGCTCGATAGCGTGTGCAACAGCCGGGTCTAACCTGGCCGAAACTCTGATCATTGCAGAGGAAAGGAAGAGGCTCAAGCGAGCAGTGGAAATTGCTGAGACGGTCGTGGCCGGCAAATCAATGCCGGGCATGGCAAATCCCGGTGGCAGTGCTTCTTTCCAAGTGGGCAAGGAAGTCAAAAAGGTGCCTCTGGATGAAGTTTTCCCGGAGCGCCATGCCCTCATCGGGGCAGGTTTGGACCCCAAATAGGAAGTCGAGCTCATCAGCTTCCTCCGTGAGAATCGGGATATCTTTGCATGGTCTACTTCGGACTTGCAAGGTGTGCCGAGGGAGCTGGCTGAGCACGCATTGCATGTGAGACCAGATGCTAAGCCGGTGAAGCAACCGCTCCGGCGGAATGCAGGTGACAGAAGGAAAGCCATTTGGGACGAAGTGGCCAGGCTCCTAGCCTCTGGCTTTATCAAGGAAGTATTGCATCCGGATTGGGTGTCTAATCCGGTTTTGGTGGAAAAGAAGAAGGATGAGCCCGCCATAGTGAAAGTATGGCGGATGTGTGTTGATTACACCAACTTGAATAAGGCATGTCCTAAAGATCCATTCCCGCTCCCTCGAATCCATCAAGTGATTGATTCCACAGCTGGATGTGAACTGTTATCATTTGTAGATGCCTATTCTGGTTTCCACCAGATCCCTTTGTATGAGCCGGATCAAATAAAGACATCCTTTATTACCCCGTACGGGGCTTATTGCTATCTCACTATGCCGTTCGGTTTAAGAAATGCCGGCGCAACTTACCAAAGGTGCATGCAAAAGTGTTTGCACGATCAGATAGATAAAAATGTGCAGGTATATGTCGACGATGTCGTCATAAAGACCAAGGAGAGCGAGACTCTCGTAGATGATCTCCGGGAAACCTTTGCAAACTTGAGGAGATTCCGGATGAAGTTAAATCCGGCTAAATGTACCTTCGGTGTGCCGGCAGGCAAATTGCTCGGTTTCCTGGTTTCTAGCCGGGGTATTGAGGTAAATCCCGGCAAGATTCGTGCTATAGAAAGAATGAAACCGCCAACAGATTTGAAGGAAGTTCAGAAGTTCGCAGGGTGCCTCGCATCCCTGAGCCGTTTCATAAGCCGGCTGGGCGAGAAAGCTTTGCCGTTATATCAGTTGATGAAGAAGTCCGACACATTTGTCTGGACAACGCAAGCAGATGCAGCTTTCAAGGAATTGAAACAGATGTTGTCAACAGCGCCGGTATTAGCGTCTCCGATGCCCCGTGAGCCGATGTTGCTCTATATAGCGGCAACCAACAGGGTTGTCAGCGCTGTGGTGGTAGTAGAGCGAGAGGAAGGAGGCAAAACCGTGCAGCGGCCGGTATATTATCTGAGTGAAGTCCTCTCCACCTCAAAGCAAAACTACCCCCACTATCAGAAGATGACTTATGGTGTCTATATGGCGGCCAAGAAGCTCAAGCATTATTTCCAAGAGCATCCAATCCGGGTAGTGGCCGAGGCTCCTATCTCGGAAATCATAAGTAACAAAGACGCCAGTGGCAGAATAGCCAAGTGGGCGATAGAGTTGTCGCCATATACTCCACAATATGATAAGAGGGATACAATCAAGTCCCAGGTGTTGGCTGACTTCTTCATTGACTGGGCCGAGATACAATATGAGCCACCATTGCCAGATGCAAATTATTGGAGGATGCATTTCGATGGGTCCAAGACAATACATGGCCTGGGTGCCGGCATAGTTCTCAGTTCACCAAAGAATGACCAATTGAGATATGTCCTGCAGATTCATTTTGCAGCATCAAATAATGTGGCGTAATATGAGGCACTTGTGCATGGCCTGAAAGTGTCTAAGGACATAGGAATTCGCCGGATTATGTGTTTCGGTGATTCCGACTTAGTGATTCAGCAGTGTTCCGGAATATGGGATGCTCATGATGCAAACATGGGATCCTACCGTTTCCTGGTACAGCAGTTGAGCGGTTACTTCGAAGGTTGTGAGTTCCGGCATATTCTCCGGGCTCAGAACGATGCAGCCGATGCATTGTCCAAGCTGGGATCATCCAGAGATTCAATCCCGCCCGGCATTTCGTTGGAGCATCTGAGAAAGCCGTCAATCAAGCCCTCGCCGGAGTCATCTTCCATTTATGTCCCACCGAGTCCGGAGGATGCAGTTCCAATGGACATAGATGCCGGAGCCAGGTCAGATAACCCGGGGACTGATTCCTCAGTCCCGGGGACTGGGCCGACATATGCGGTGAGTGCAGTATTCTGGAGCAGAGCTAAGGGCAAGGGTAAAATGTACCAAGAGGTTGTGCCGGTATACCCGGGGACTGCTCCGGCATACCCGGGGACTGATCCCTCAGTCTCGGGGACTTCGCAGCCCATGGAAATCGATTATGTGTCGGTCGAAATGATGGAGATAGATCAGACAGTGTTCACTGTCAGGGAAGTGCCCTCATGGGCACGTCCAATTATGGATTTCCTGATGAATGGCCAAGCGCCGGCGGATGAAAATGAAGCCCGCCGGGTTATAAGGAGGTCCAAAGGTTATACCATCATAAACAAGGAAATGTACAAAAGAAGTGTCACCGGAGTATTGCAGAGATGTGTCGAATCTGCGGAAGGCCTGGAGATGCTCCGGGAAATTCATCAGGGGGAGTGTGGTCACCACGCTTCATCTAGAGCATTGGTGGCAAAGGTATTCCGGCATGGGTTTTATTGGCCGACGGCACTGAAGAAGCAGAAGACTTGGTCCGGAAATGCAATGGGTGTCAGAGATATGCCCATCAGATTCATCAACCGGCATCTGCCTTGAAGACTATCCCGATAACCTGGCCTTTTGCTGTTTGGGGCCTGGATATGGTCGGGGCTTTTAAGCCGGCCAGAGGAAAAATGACCCATATCCTGGTCATGGTGGACAAGTTCACCAAATGGATTGAAGTGAAGCCCATAAGCAAGTGTGATGGTCACACAGCAGTGAAATTCTTGAAAGATATAATCTTGAGATATGGTGTTCCCCATGGCATCATCACTGACAATGGGTCGAACTTTGCCCAAGGACCATTTGCCAGATTTTGTGAGGAAGTGGGAATCCGGCTGGACATAGCGTCGGTCGCTCACCCTTGTGCCAATGGCCAAGTAGAGAGGTCAAATGGACTAGTGTCGTCCGGCATAAAACCCCGGCTGATAGAGCCACTAGAGAAAACGCCGGGATGTTGGCTAGATGAATTGCCAGCAGTGCTTTGGAGTTTAAGGACAACTCCGAATAGGTCAACAGGCTACACACCATTTTTCCTGGTGTATGGAGCAGAAGCTGTGCTTCCAACAGATGTAATACATGATGCACCAAGAGTAGTGCTATATACTGAAGAAGAGGCTAAAGAAGCCAGGGAAAATGATGTGGATCTGCTAGAGGAAGCAAGAGATATAACTCTGTCAAGAACAACAGTATATCAGCAGAACCTCAGACGCTATCATGCGCAGAAGGTAAATCCAAGGAGATTCCAATAGGGAGATCTAGTACTCCGGCTAAGGCAAGGAACAGAAGGCCGGCATAAGTTAACTCCTCCATGGGAGGGGCCATTCATTGTGAGCAGAGCTCTGCACAATGATGCCTATTATCTTATAAATGCGCAGGCCCCCAAGAAGGACAAGGCGGACAGGTCCGGAGAAGAAACCAAGAGACCATGGAACATAGCTCTACTCCGCCCCTTTTACTCCTGAGCAGCACAATGTATGTATTTCCATATTTTGCTTTGTGTGCCGGCGCTTTATGCCGGCAGAAGGCTAATGAATGAAATGTCGGCATCCCGAAGAGAGCGGGCACTGCCTCCGAGATATATCGTTGTTTATTTACAGTTTTTTGTAATATGCCGGCTGGCTTGATTTGAATGTTTCCTATGTCGGCCTAGTAATGTGTCGCCAACAAAGGCCGCTCTTCGACTCAGCTGCTGTCCGAAACCCGGCTTCATGGCTAGCAAGAGTAGATGCCGGAAATTGTCTACACATGGAAAACGGCTAAGGAAATAAATAGCAAGCGAACCGACATTTATGTTAAAGCTAAAAATGAAACTTGAAATGTCGGATGATTTGAAGTCTAAGTTTCAAAGTTAAAGTACTGTATGTTCGATGAAGCAACCTTGAGACTCATACGTCGAAAGCCAAATAAGGTAGACAAGTAGCCAAGGTTGTGAAATTGAGGAAACAGGAAAACAAACTCGGTGACTTAGCCAAACATGATCCGGCATTGATAACAAGCAAACCGAGATAAAACTTGTTCAGGTAGCAAACCAAAGGAAATTAAACGTATATATTACAACTGCACCCGGCATTTCGGGGATCTGATAAAACTTAAAGTTTTTGTGCTGCAAAGTCAAAGAGCAGGGGCAGAAGCAGAGCCGTCGGCTGGTGGAGCTGTAGCAGTGGAAGTGTCGGCTTCAGGTGTGCCGGACCCAGCAGATGGAATGGAGCCATCACCTCCGCCTGGGACAGATGCCTGTTCCGGAGCATCAGTGTCGGCCTCTTCAATTTCCTCTTCATCTTGGCTGGAGTCGGAGCCCTCAGCAGCGGCAGATGCCCCGGCGTCGTCCTTCTTCTCCGGCTCGCGGATGTCCCGAACGAAGGCGTCAGTGTCGGCATAGTCCACATAGCTGTGGGCCAACTCCCGTCGACGCCGGATGTGTTCCGGATCCGTGGTCCAGATGGATCCTTCGCGCACAGTGCGCAAAGTCTCCAAGTCAGCTTTTTCATACCAGGACAAGAAGTAGCTGAGAGCTTCGTTAGCTCCAACCCTCGCGCCGGAATCTCGCCATTCCCGAAGGCGAACCTTGGCAAGCTGCAGGTCATTACCGAGATCAACAGGATCAGTGGGCGTCCTTTGTCCTGGCCAGAGGGCAGAGAATGCCTCCTGGGCGCCATAAAAGAGTTCTTCGGTGTAGAGGGTCATGGCGTTCTTCCGGGATTGCAGAGCCAGCAGCTGCTCCGACATGTTCTAGTTGGCCGAGTCAACCGGAACACCCCGGTTCTCTCGATCCAACTGCAGAGCCCTCTCAACGTCTTCGACGGAAGCGGGAAACATGTCTGAGAAATAGAAAGCTTGTTAGCAAAAGAGTATGTGTCGGCGCAAAGGTCGTGCCGGAAAATGTCATGATATGTCGGGCAGTATAAGGAAAAAAGAGATTGGAAGCTTACTGGCGAGGTCAGCATTGAGCTGTGCGACTGTGACTTCCCATTTTGTCGCTTGCTCCTTTAAGCTAGCCAGTTCGGCATGGGCAATAGAGGCATCAGTCTCGGAAGCAACGAGCAAGTCCTGGGTCTTCTTCAGTTGGCCCTCCCTCTGTTCCTTCTCGTCCAGAAGCTCGGTGATCCGGCCCTTCAACTGTTCTACCTCGGCCTTGTGAGCGGCATCCCGGTCGTCCAGTTGCTTGGCCACATCCATAGAGGGCATGCAGTCCTGGTGGCGGGCTTCCAGTCCAGCTTTCTCATCTGGAAAGATTTGAAGTCAAAATAATGTGAAGATAGAAAACAATGGCAAGAGTTAAAGGATTTGAAGTACAACGGAAGAGATAAAAGATCTCCAGGAATCCGGCATACCTGTCAGCTCCTTCACCCTCTTAAGAAGCTCGGCGACTTGTTCTTCAGTGCCAACTGAGGAATGTCGGCACAAGGTTATGTGTCGGCAGGAATAGTATTGCAAAGTAAAAAGAGGAAAGGTATCTGGCATACAGCGGTATGTCCGCGAAGTTTACCTCTCTGGGACAGCTCCAGCCGAAGCTTGCTATGCTCGTCGGATAACTTCCGATGCTCGCATACCAGGTCATGATACATGTCGGCCCGTGTGTTGTTCATGCGCTGCAAAAGTGTTAGGATTTGGAATATCAGCAGAGAAACTTAGCATATCAGTTAAAGTTGAAGATTCTATCAAGTGATCACTCTTTGGAAGACCCGGCACAGGTGCTGCGCACCTATCCCGGCCCTCGGTGACTAGGATTTGAAGCTCGGATTGAGCTTATATCTCGGCCAAGAGGATTTGAAAAATAATTAAAGGTGAAATAGGTAAAGACCCGGCACAGGTGCTGCGCACCTATCCCGGCTCTCGGTGACTAGGATTTGAAGCTCAGATCGAGCTCATATGTCGGCAGTTAATTCGAGAACAGATAACTACAAGAGTATTGGAAAATCCCGGATGTCCGTATCCCGGACAGCCGACATTTTCGGGGACTGGGGATATGTGTATAGGTAGAGAAGACTTACGTTGGTGGCATCGGCCAATTGGTGAAGTCTTTGCTGGAGGCTGAGGAGCTCGCAGGCAATCGGAAGGGGCTTCGCGGCCAGGATGTCTGAGGGATTGCCAGTGGCCGAGGCTTCGGCCATCTTCTTGCTCCTGGAATCCGCTGTGTCCATGTTGCCGGCGTCATTCCACCTGGCACAGTGCTCCTTGAGAGACCCAAGGCTCTGATCACTTTTCGTCACTAGGGGGACGATGCCCTCAAGTTCTGGCGTGTCGAAGAAGTTGCGCCGGTAGCCAGGCCGGGTTGCTGCCCTGCCAAGATGCAGGGCCAGGGCAGAGCTGGTCCGGGATGCCACTTTAGAAGGAGCAGTGGCGGCGGCTGGTGTGCCGGACTTGGTCGGATGAAACTTGAGAGTCCCGGACTTGACCGGGGCAGTGGTCTTGGCCGGGGCAGAGGTCCTGGTCGGGGCAGCAGGCTTGGCCGGGGCAGGAGCCTTCTCAGAGGATGGAGTCTTGGGGGCAGGTTGTTCTGGCGCGGCCGGTGCAGCTTGGCCAGCAGAGGCAGGTTCCGGAATAGTCTGGACTTCCGGTACGGCCGGGCCTTTTCCTTTGTCATCTATGCCGGCGCTCTTGTTGCTTGCGCCGGCATCTTCAGTTGTGCCGACGTCGCTGGTGGGCGCGCCGGAGTCTGGGGCTTCTTGGTGGGCTCCGGTGTCCATGTGGACATCAGAAGCCGAAGGTTCCTGTTGAGCCCCCGAGTCCATGTGAACGTCGGGGGCAGAGATATCTTGTTCCGGCGGAGGAACGTCCTTCGCCGGGGAGGTGGTCTTGTCAGGCGCAGGCGAAGATGCCGGCGCCGGTGAGGTAGTGTGGCTTGCTGAAGGTATGTCGGGGGTGGCAGCGGTTGCCGGCTTTTCAATGTTGGGGCTAGCACTTGTGCTCGAAGCATGTTCTGGCGCAAGAGGAGCCCTGAAAGAGAGAAAATGCTAAGTTAGTAATCAAACCAAGAGATATGTCGGAGGCAATACAAGGAAAAGAAACTTACCCCGCGGCAATAGGCCTCTGTTTCTTCGGAATAGGCATGCCAACCTTCTGCCTCTTCTGTTGCTGAGGTGTGTCAGGTTGGGGCTTCACGCCTCGCTTCCGGCCGGAACGTCCACCGGTGGAAGGAGGTCGCTGGTTCAGAGGGGCGGCGTCGACAACCATGTCGTCCGGGATAGCTGAGAACGACATTGGAAAGGCGTAAGCAACAGGTGTTTTTGGAAAAGCATAAGCAAGAGGTGTCGGGCAGATAAACGTCTGGCAGTCTTCATTGGAGTCATCGTCACTCCGGTCTTGAGTGAAATGCCGGGATGAAGAGGCCTTACCCGCGGCAGAGGCAGCACGGGTGTTCCGGGGTAGCTTGTCCCAATGATCCGGATCTTCAACATCCGCAGCAGTGCAGTCTGCCGCGATCTGGATCCGGGAGTTCTCCATGGCCTGGAAGCTGAACTTCTGCGAGAGGCAAAGACAAGGGGTCAGAATCAAGAAATATGCCGGTGCAATAAGTATGCCAGATCAAGCATGATAAGTATCGGAAAATAGAAGTGTGCGGCCTAAGTATATATATGCCGGACAAGAAAGTATGTATCGGCCAAAGGATTTACCGTTGGGACGGGCCGATCCCGGCTATATGGTTCAAGTCCCCAGGCAAAGGTGGCCTGAGAGGACTTGCAGACGTCCTTGATCCGCCGCAGAATGTCGGCCGGAGTCAGCTCGTGTGTGGAATGCCGGGTGGGGTCCATGGGTCCACTCATCTGGCAGATTTTGTGTGACCGGCGCTGCAGAGGAGAGACGCGCCGGCTGATAAAGCATGCCACTAGATCATTGGGGGTAAGGCCGGCATCCCGGAGCTCGCCCTTAACCCGGTGAAGCGCATTCACCGGCATCACCGAGTTCTTCGGGTTGTAGGTCCAATTCTTCATAGCCAAAGGTGGTTCGTCCACAAATGGCGGCAGGTTGAGCATATCCTCGTCGGTGGTGTTCTTGACATAGAAGAAGCTCTTCTGCCACTTCTTGCAAGATTCAAGCAGCTCCACCTTGGGGAAGTCTGAGCCCTTCCAGGACATGATGGTGGCCGCGCCGCATAGGGTCATGGGGCGGTCCTTCTTCTCCTGGGCCGTCTTCGGCGGGTCATTCTTGCTCCGGGGCGGTTCTTGGACGACTTGCTTCCGCAGTTGGAAGTATTTCGCCCAGCCTTGGGTAAGGGGCTCTATGCCGGCATAGCCTTCGCAAAAGGCAGCGAAGGCGGAGAGGATCATCACGGCATTGGCCGGGATATGATGAGGTTGTAGATCGTAAGTGTCGAGGACGTCCCGGAAGAAGTCCGACGCCGGTAGGCCGAAACCCCGCTCGAAGTGGGCGATGAAGACGACGCGTTCGCCGGGTTCGGGTGCCGGCGCAGTCTCTCCCGCCGGTAGCCGGCATGCAACTCCCTCCGGCACTCTCCTGGTGGAGGTGACCCAAGATATGTCGGCCGGAGTGACCTCCGACCCCTCCCAGCCGGAGCGTCCTTGGGCCCGGGCCGAGTTATCCTCCTCCGAGGCCGAGGTACCCGTCATGCTTGAAGATGCCATCTTAATGGCCGGGACAGGGCGTGAGAGCCGGAGTCCCGTGATGTTAATCCTATCAAGGCCGGAGAAAAGAGGGAGGTTAGTCTCTCCGGCATACAGCTCTCACCAATGTTAGCAGAAATAGAAGATCTACCGAGGCAGTTAAAACCGGAAATAAATGTGGATATAATTACCACGGAAGAACAGCGGTGAACTACAAAGGGATATCACTGGCAATGCTAAATCGAGTCAAAGAGACATCAAGCAGAGAAACTACCACAGATTCAAGCTAGCAGGGCTATCGTGGTATAGCTACAGAGGGGCAGGAGGAATGAAGAACAAGAACAGAGAAAGAGGAACTCACCGAAGCTTGGCCGGCGGCGATGGAGCGGCGGCGAGCATGCAGGGGAAGATTCGATCCCACAACAATGTTGCAGAGAGAAGAGGTGGCGGCGGCGTCGTCGACGGGAACGTCGGACGTCGTCGAGCGTCGGCGCCGGCGTGCAGAGGGGCGACGGCGGCGGCTTCCCTTCGCTGTCCCTCGGCTCGGCGGTGAAGCGCAGGAGGCAGAGGTGTGGGGGAAGACGAAGGCTGTGTAGGGGTAAAAAGAGTAAGTTTACCCCACCCCCGTATTTATACCGAAGAGGCCAGGGTCGCGGGGATCGTGGGAGTGTTCCACTACCACGACCGTTTCGGCGGTGAGTCGCCACGTGGCGGCACGGAGTGGGGCGGCGGTTCCTGTAACCGTGCCACTAGGCAATGATGGCAGGGAGTAAATGCACTGTGAACCGTCACATCGTGTGTGACCATTCGAGATGACAGGACGGTTCCAAGTTTCGATGCAAACTGTCAGGCGTGGCTTCTCGAGGAAGTCTCATCTATATGCCGGCTTGGCTGCCCGGAGAATAAGTTCCGACCGGAATATCCTCAGGGCCGGCCGGATTAACTTTTGGAGAAGGAACAGTGGCCGGTATATGGGTGTATGTCCCGGCATATAATCTGATAGTCGGGATATAACGGAGAGCCGGGTTATAATGAGAAGAGGATATGTTGAACCTGCCAAGGCCCCTCAGTCAAGACTGGGGGACCTCAACAGCTTCGGGGACTAATGTCGGGGGGATGACCCCCGGTAGGGTCAAGAGACTAGAAAGATGCAAGGACTATGGTTGACTTTATGCCGGTTGACCAAGGAAGGGCCTGGCCGGAATATAAGAGCATGGGCCAGGGCCGGCATATTTGTATATCCCGGCTGGTGTCCGGATATGTCGGTATAACCGGGATACTCATTGTGGAGTGCCGGCATATACATAGATATGCCGGCCTAACTTGTATGTTATCTCGTGCAGGAGCAGGGTGCCGGATTACCCGACCTTCATAGGTCGATGGTCCGGCATATAGGTCCGGGATATGACCAACGGTCATATCCGGGATACATAAGTCAGCTAAGGTGTCCAATCCCTACAATCAAGGAGGAAGACATCCAAGCATGGAAGCAGTGTATGGTGGCAGGGTGCACAGTGGAGGTCTACCTACCCTCACTGTGCACAAGTACAGCCCTTACCTCACAGAGGTAAGGTCACAGTTCAAGAGGTACAAGGTACAGGGGTGTGGAGTCCCATCGAGAGCAATCAGGGAGAAAGTCCTGTTTGGGGTGTAGTTCGTGTCTTCTGGTTTCTTGTGACCGTTGTAACCCTGGCCACCACTATATAAGGTGGCATAGGGAGCCCTGGTAAAGGGTTGGTCACTCTGTGTTCTTACACTTAGCAGTTCATCTTCCTCCTCTAGCAGAGAGCTTGGAACCACCTTTGTTGTATACTCCACCGATCCAAATATATAACCAGTAGAGCAGGAGTAGGGGTGTTATCTCCTTACGAGAGCCCCGAACCTGGGTAGATCTATGTTCCTTTCTGTCGTGCTCTTTAGCTCGTTTCCCTCTCCCGAATCCTCCAGCATCTAGTTCGGCCCCCATTTAAGCCATCCTATGGCATATGTTGTTTCACCACGATGACATTTATGGGCTATCTCAGAATACTATTGTGCCCTTTTTTGGCTATATCAACACTTTGCCTATTGGGCTATGTCTCATCGACATCGTCTGTTTTGACAATGCCGGAATACTGCTTTGCCTTCTTTGGCCATATCGATACTTTGCCTCTTGGGCTACTTTGCCTCTTGGGCCGCTTTGCCTCTTGGGCTACTTTGCCTCCTGGGCTGCTTTGCCTCTTGGGCCACTTTGCCTCTTGGGTTGCTTTGACTCTTGGGCTACTTTGCCTCTTGGGCTGCTTTGCCTCTTGGGCTACTTTGCCTCTTGGGCCATTTATCGACACTTTGCCTCTTGGGCCATGTCTCATCGACATTGTCTGCTTTGACAATGCCGGTATACTGATATGCCTCTCGGGCTGTGCCATCACTGGGCAGTTGTTAGTATGCAAAATGATAAGTTATGTTAATATACCAAACCGGGATACTCTGTGAAACCGGATATGATAAGAGATATGATATTTGTTAGCTTTGAGATTGATGTCTCGATATATTACTGAGCCAGAATTGGCGATAACTGAAGGGATTAAAGAATGTCGTGCTATGCTGGCATGCCAAAATAAATGGCGATATGAGTTATTGATAGAAGCCTTGATATGCTGGCAAACCAAAATAAACGTTGATTGGGGATTTTGGTCGATGCCATGATATGTTGGCATACTGAAATTTCGCTCATGCCATGATATGTCGGCATACTAAAATGGGATTTCTATTTTCGTGCCCTCAGGTCGTTAGTTGTACTCAGTTTTCCCCAGCCGCTTAGTTTTTCCTCAGTTTTCCCCTCGCTCTAGTTTGAAACCCCTCGCAGACGCTGGGACGGGAGGGTTGCGGTCTGGTCAGAGGCCTTGACCGTTACCGGTGACGGCTAGGGAGCCGCGGTGGTTGTGGATTGACCGATGCTTTTGAATGGTGCTGACGGGTAGGGTCAGGAGACACGTTGGAGCAGTCATCCATCTATCGCTGACGTGTGGGCTGTTTTATTTCCTGATTGTATACGCGGTGCTGCCAATGACAAATGGGGCCGCTCTATAGGGCTGCCGCAGCCAATGACCAGTGGGGTCGTGTATTTTTCAGGAAAAGACATATATTGCCGCTCTTAGGGGCTGCCGCAGCCAATGACCAGTGGGGTCGTCTATTTATTTAGAGAAAATCATATATTGCCGCTCTGTGGGGCCTCCGCAGCCAATGACCGCTGGGGTCGTCTATTTATTTAGAGAAAATCATATAGAGCCGCTCTGTGGGGCCGCCTCAGCCAATGACCGCTGGGGTCGCCCTTAGTGAAAAGGCATATATCCGTGCTTTTAGTTAGAGAGAAGCAACAAGTTCGCTAATTAATTTTTCTTAAGCTAGACCCAGCAGGTGACTATTTTCGCAGCTTAATCTAAAGTGAATCTTGTGCTAAACATGGCTGGAACCTAGTGTTGTGTATCTCATTAGTCATCGGAGAACCTCGTTCCCCACCCTCGGACGGAGCAGCCATCGCCGGCGCCTCGTCACGCCGCCGGCTCTGTTCCCCGGCGGCGTCGAACGGACTGCGGCGCTGCACGTCAACCACGGCTCCAGCACTTGTTTCGTCCGCATGCATTGTACCCACCGCAGGAAAGTCCGCTGCAAGCAGATCCGCCGCCCACGACGACTAGGATTTGCTCCGCCGCAAGCAGATCCGCCGCCCACGACGACCTCCGCTTCCGCCTCCCCCGCCCCACAGAGGATCCGCTTAATTTATTTGGAGTTTGCAGGTGCAAAATAGTCCTCAATGTCTGGTCGTAGTGGGTACACCGGCGAGGGTGGGGATTCGATCATGTCGTGGCCACGTTCTACTTCTCCTACCTCGTCGGAAGTGCAGGTATCTAGCTTGTGCTCTCTGTACTACCGTTGAATTTGAAGTGCCGCCATGGCCTGTTGGAGTGATTTCAGTTGTTCTTTTTTCCATTATTGTTACAGTTCGCCAGGCAAGCCGATGATCCATGGTACATTGCATACCAAGATGAATCAACCCAGTGGTGTAGCCAGAGGATGGATTTGGAGGAGAAGGTGGCCAATTTAGGTGATGAATTGGCCCGTAAAAACCTGATGATATTCGAGCCGAAGCGTACTGTGGAGGAAGAAAAGAAGAATTCAGAGCTTATTCGCAAGGAGAAGTTGATACTTGAGACAGATCTTGCCTTATTTGATCAAGTGGTAGAAAATCTAGAACATGAACTTCAAGTGATGGGAGAGGCGAAAAGTAGATTCATCTGGGCAGTTTTATTAGGTGTCATCCCTGTCCTAGCAGTTATGTGGTTGTGGTAGATGATTTAGATAGTATAGAATTGTTATTCAGTAGATGGCTCTAACCACTGTATTTTGGTGTGGCTCTAACCACTGTATTTTGTCGTACAATTTCCTAGTTGTGCTAAGTAATGCGCGCGATAATTTTCATGCATGAACATCTTATAAAAGTGAAGGGATCCCAAAAGTGAAAGCATGTACCAGCCTCTCGGATCAAATACATATCAATCTTCCCAATCAAGTTGGGATAGAATTCAAATCATACATTCAGATGTACAGGGACACATCGAGAAAGTGGAGAAGCTTTTTTTGACACAGAGGTAGTAGTTCGAACAATTTTATCCCAAATTGAAATTGAAAAATACAAATTTATCATAATTTATCCCAATTTGCGGCGTCGAACACGGCCTCGCACCGATGGGCTAGAAGGGCCTGGACGACGGGCAGCTGAGGGGGCTGGATCTGCGCCATCCGCAAACTCGGACATGGAGGAGGGCTGGATCTGCGCCGTCGCAGCGATGTTGTGGATGATGGCTTCAATCGTCTTGTCATCGATGACCACTGTCGACACGGCCACCGTCTTGGTGTCCATCAGCAACAGATCTGAGGAGGGCAACGGAAGTGAGACATCGGCAGGCTCCGACATTGAAGGCTGGATCTGCGCCATCGCAGCGATGTTGTAGGTCGCAGCGATGTTGTAGGCGATGGCTTCAAGACGATCGCTGAGCACTGTTGACACGGCCGCCGTCTTGGTGTCCATCAGCAACAGATCTGAGGAGGGTAACGGAAGTGAGACATCGGCAGGCTCCGACATTGAAGGCTGGATCTGCGCCGTCGCAGCGATGTTGTAGGTCGCAGCGATGTTGTAGGCGATGGCTTCAAGACGATCGCTGAGCACTGTCGACACGGCCACCATCTTGGTGTTCTTCATCATCAACAGATCTGAGAAGATAAACGAAAGTGAGACAGAGAGAGACATTTCAACTATTTCTGAGGGTTAGATCCTCACCGGCACTCTTAGATCCATGCCGCCGCACGCACGCACGCATGCTGCAGATCCGCGCCACCGCGACCGCCAGAGTAAGAGAGGAAGATACGACTAGAATATGCGACTGCCAGGGTTGGTAGGTATGTGCTCTGCAGATCCGCGCCGCCGCGACCGTCAGGGTTGACAGGCCGTCCGATCATAAATGATCCAACGGTGCAAGCGTGCGTTGAGCTATCAACCAACCAAGATTCGTGTGAAATACATCTCGACCAATCAGAGATCAGCCAGTGAGTACAAGGGAGGAAAACTGAGTAGAACTAAGAGGGGGGAAAGTGAGGAAATGTTTATCGGAAGGGCAAAACTGAGTAGGACTGAATAAAACAAGTGGACCCGGAGGGGGAAAACTGAGTAAAACTAAGTAAAACAAGGGCACCCAAATAATAAAGGGAGTAAGGGAAATTGAAGCTTTTGGCATAAAAATTGTTAGATTGTGTTATTTGAACAATATAGTACATTTTGGCCGACGTGATATTGTTTGCAATTCAAAGATACACAAGTGTGACGAATTTGGACTCATTTGGACAAAGTTTGTAAGCATTATGGGCATTTGGGAGGTGTGTTGAGTAGAAAGCCCTGCATCTTCATAGCTAGTAGCTCATGGACTAGGAAGTGGTTTTGGGAAAGGGAAACTTCATATCTCTATATATCCTTTTCCATTATTATTTCTCTAGGTTGTAGGTAACATAACAAGACTCCATGGGAAGGTTCCACCATGTTTTGAATTATTATGAATTAAAATAAACCCAAAACTATATTTTTTGAGTTTAGTCACTAAGAGGGGGAAAAGTGAGGAAACCTCAAGCGATGAACTATAGCTAGTAGCTCATGGACTAGGAACTTATTCAAGCAAATAACACATATATTCCCTACATTATTGTGATTATTCAACATACAAACCTGGGAACGTCACACTAGTTCGAATTCAATACAAAGGGATCCCCAATACAAATTGTTCATACAAATTCAAATTAATTGTTCAAAATAAAATCTTTCTCTTGCTCCTGGTGTGACTCGCTGGGTCCACCACCTTACTCCGGGTAACCCTACCAGGGATATTACCGGTGTCTACCTTCCTTTTGCCATCTTTCTTGTTCTTCTTCTTCTTCTCTTCGGGTTGTGCCAAGACCGAGACAACCATATCATACGAAGCTTGTGCTCTTTCTTCTAATGCATTTTCTTCAAATGCTTCAAGCAGCTGTCGATCCATTGCTTCAAAGGCCTCTCGATCCATCTGTTCCCTCTGCTCTCGATCCATCGGTTCAAGCAGCTCTCGATCCATCTGTTCCCTCTGCTCTCGATCCATCGGTTCAAGCAGCTCTCGATCCATCGGTTCAATCTGCTCTGGATCCATCGGTTCAAGCAGCTCATGATCCATTGCTTCAATCTCCTCATGATCCATTGCTTCAATCTCCTCATGTTGAATTGCTTCTTCATTCTCCTCTGCATTTGCTGCTCCCGCCTGATCTTCCATTCCAAAAGCTGGGTCAACTGGATTTTTACAAAGCCTAGCAATGTGTCCAGGGATTCCACAACGTTTGCACTTACGTCGTCGAATCGGTGGACCACCCTCTGCACTAGCTCTGATCCTATTCTTCCTCGGCCTACCTGCCGGTCTAGTCAAAACTGGAGAGTACAGTTTGAAGCCTGGATCGACTTTCATCCATTGGTCTTTTCCCAACAAGGTAGGAACATTCATAGCATATGCAGCCCTAAATTTGGCAACAGAGAAATACTCTGACACATACTGATCAACTTCACCTTCTGCACCCGCTATAACACTCATGAAAAACAATGCGTGTATGCAGGGTATCCCACGGATCTGCCATCGCCTACAATGGCATGTCCTATCAACCAAACTCACTGGATACCTCCATTGCCTGTTTTTACTGTCAGTGTAGGTTACCTCAGCCTCCATTCCTTTTCTGATGCATTTCATCTTCAATTGTTTTGCCCTGGCATGCAAAGACTTAATCAAAGATGGGAGCATGAGATGGCCAACATATTTTGTGGCTGCAATTCTTTGACGCAGATCGATTTTTATCATGATCATCTGCCTAATCTTATTAAATATTTTCCACAGCATAAGCCCTTTCAATGACTTGACCTTTGCATTGAAACTCTCCGCAAGGTTACTTGTTACATAGTCTACCTTGCAAATTTCATTGAATTGGCTTCTTGACCACAACCTACCATGATGTTCATCCAAGTACTCCTTCACCCCAGTTTTTTGTTTATACAACACTTCCAAATGAAACAGATGCTTCCTAATGCTGCATGTGTATGCAGCTGGCCATAGGTTGTCAGTATAAACTTTACCCTTGAATTTCTTTGTAAAATTCTATACCAAGTGTCGCATACATTCCCTATGCTCCACTCTAGGGAATACTGCTTCTACTGCACTCTCCAAACCTTTGCAAGCGTCTGTGTGGATAGTAAGTCCTGGTGGATGACCTATAAGGTCGCGCAAATTCTACAGAAACCAAGTCCAACTTTCCTCTGACTCAACCTCCAAAACTCCATAAGCAACAGGGAACATCCAACTGTGTCCATCAATTGCAGTAGCAGCAACTAGCTGTCCTTTAAACCTGCCATGAAGAGTTGTTGCATCCACGGCCAAATAAGGCCTGCAACCGTCCAGAAAGCCTTTCCAGCAAGCTTTGAAACAAACAAAAGCCCTTCTAAAACATTCCTTCTGCATCATCCTCCCGCTTTTCAATTTGTAGGGAACTGTATGCTTGTCTATCGCTACAACACTGCCTGGACTAGCCATCTCCACTTCAGCTTTGAAAGTGTAAAGCAACTGAAAGCTTTCATTCCATGGACCATTTATCCTGTCAAGAGCCATTTCCTTTGCATAGAACATCCTCATGTAAGGTATGTTTATAGTAAACTTATCAGATATCAATTTTATGAGTGTTGTTGGACCAAGTGTTGGAGTTTCTCTCAGCCAATCTATGATTGCATCTGCCAACCACCTAGTCTTCGCTAGCTTTGATTTCTCCTCTGGCGCTCCCGCTCGAGGTGGACAAGTATGGTTGATCGAGTTCTTCTTTATCTGAAACATAATTATAAGGGATGTCAGTAACAGTTAACAAATTTTACACCGTGATCTAAAATACACAACTGGTTGGCGTAGTACCTGAACCACGGTGCTTCTGAGCATTGTGGATGCATGCAGCCTCCACCTACACCTCTTGTATGGGCACTTAACTGTGAACCTACCTGGCTCACTTTTAATAACCTCATAATCATTCTTGGTGAGAATGCAATATGTAGTAATTGCATTACGGCAGTCCATCATCGTTTGAAATACGGTGCCTTCTGCAAGCTGAGGATCCTCCCTGTTCCACTCAATTGTTGGCAAGTCATCGTCTTCGTAATCGGCTAAAACAAGGTTGTCATTGTTCTCATCCTTCTCTTCATCATCAGTGTCATCAAATCTGGCACCTTGTGCAATATCTTCCATGTATTGATCCTCCATTGCCTGCTTACTGCATCGATCTACCAATTCAGGAAACATCAACTCATCCTCATCATCTTGAGGAGACGGATCCTCAATCTCTGCATCGTCCTCCACATCGACCGCAGGAACAATCTGGCTACCACTAGCACTGGGGACAGATGGTGCTGCTGTGGACCTACAAGGAGCGGGGCGGCGCACACGATTAGCAGAGGCAGCAACACTAGAGAGACATGATGCCTGACCACCTGATGATGCCCCAACACCAGATGATGCCTGGAACCTGTCCACATGGATTCGAATTTTACCGACACGTCAAGAATCATTTAAAGCAAAAAGAATTCCCAGATCGTCGTTGGAAATTAGTGGAACAAATCTTCCATCCGTGCTATTGAAATATTGGAAATCAACTGAATCGCCAGCACCCCAGGGGTACAGAGCGAAGATGTTATCTTTTAAATCCCTCAACGAGATGGTAGTTGCAACCACCGCTGGGATGTAAAATCCGGTCACATTGCGTTCAGAATCACGCAAAAAGCTAGTGTCCAACCTAACCACCAGCCAAAAAGCCAGCGCTGGATCAATCCTATTCGAAAAGCAACGCAGTTAGTTGAGCAACAACGATTCGCGCTCAAAAACTGCGTACTCTTAATTCACATAGGCAGACGATGCTTACCCAGATGGAATCCATGCGTTAGATCCCTCCGATTCCCAATCTTCTCCGCTGTTGAGGGGCATAATCGGCACATTAGACGGATGTACAAACTCTACCTCCATAGGGGTAGATCTAGATCTAGTGGAGGCGGAGCCCTCTCTGCCTCCCGGGGGAGGTGGTGGGGGCGGGGCCGGCTCGGTGGCGGACGACGCCATAAGGTAGGAGGGCAGGACGGCGTGGCGGCGGAGGGGCGGTGTGTGAGCTCTTCCAGTCTCGGGCGGAGGGGAAAGCTTTGGGTGAGTGACAGACCGCCAGTCCGACGTGTCTCATTGGGTCAACAGTCAACACCATTCAAAAGCAACGGTCCATTCACAACCACCGCGGCTCCCTAGCCGTCACCGGTAACGGTCTAAGGCCTCTGACCAGACCGCAACCCTCCCGTCCGAGCGTCTGCGAGGGGTTTCAAACTAGAGCGAGGGGAAAACTGAGGAAAAGTTAAGCGGCTGGGGAAAACTGAGTACAACTAACGAACCAGGGGCACGAAAATAGAAATCCCTACTAAAATACATGTGACTCAAGATATCACTTAATAGCCTGGTGTGCTAACAAACTGAAATACCTGAGACCTGAGATATAAACTGAAGCCATGGTGGTATAATAGTAATTTCTTCTCTGTAACGGCAATATGGAGAGTCATAGCCGGATAATAGATATATATATATATATATATATATAATGAGATGTCCAACCTGTTCTGTAGTCATACTAAAAACATAGCCATGGTCATAGCATTTGGCATATTGCAATCTAGCATATGGAGTTTGGCATATAGCCCATAGCATTCGGCATATTGTATATGAAATAAAGCACTTGGCATATAGACTGAGATATAGCAGTTTGACATATAGCAACTGAGATTGACATATAAGCTAACTTGGCAACTCATAGGAAAGATTTGGCACTCATGTGCCGGCATATAAATGCAGGTATACTATAACTGGCATGCGAGATTTGACATAGAGCATGCAGAAACTGGTACTGAGATATGCATACAAACTGATATGACTGTAAACTTACAGTAGCTAGCACATGGTATTCGACATATAAAAACCGGCATATGAGACTTGGCACATAACAGCCGGCATATAACATATAGCAAAAAGCCAAAACAGAATACTAGACTTGTTATAGCATAAATTAACAGTAGTCTCTATGCAAGGTGGTACTCATAGCATTTTGCATATAAACAGATATACTGTACTCAACATACTAACTGGCATACTGATTCTAGCATTGCTGCAGATATAAAGATTGGCATATACAAAGATATAAAACTTGACAAAGCAATTTGCTTACAGTGATAGATGCTAAGTCTAAGATATGAGATATCCTCTAAGTCATAGAATTTGACGCGCTATTGTTGGCATACAAAGCCAGCATATAACATGCCAAGATAAAACTCTGCACAAGACTATAGATACACAAACTGATACTAATGATACTATTGCAGCATACATATGTAGCAATTGGCATAGAAACAGACATACAGGAGAAATACTGGGTAGCTGGTATGCAAGCATGCAGACTAATTTAAACAGGAATGGTAGCATAGCAATGGCTAGATAGGCTCATGCCTAGCCCCCGAGTTACTTTTTCTACTAAGAAGATACTAAATTTTAGATAAACTGGCTAGCCCCCGAGTTGACACACTCAACCCCGGAGAGACAGTAAGTTTTACTCACGGGCGTTACCCCCACTATTATTTTATGCTGGCCCGCCTTAGATGGTAATCACGCTGGCTTACCTGGAAAAGAGGCAGAGCGATCGCTGGCGCTGCTGAGATTTGGCATGAGCCGCACGCGCCTGCCGTGCCGGCCTGGCATCATAGGCCCGATCCAGACGCTGCCTGCAGGCGCCAATCTGCTGGAGGTCGGGCTGGCGTGCGGCCGCAGCCCAGGCAGGGCCTAGCTAGCGCCTGGAGGCAGCAGCCCAGCCGGAGCAAGCAAATTCTGGCCCACATCCTTTCTTGCACGCGGGAGATCGGCCGGGGCGGAAATGAGATGGGCCAGGCCGGGATGGCGACACCGGACCACGCCAAGACCGAAGCGCCGGCACGCCTGGGTGCTGATGACGCCGGGAGTCAAACAGGCCGGCCCACGCCAGACCAGGAGAGGCCGGACGCGGCCGGATTTAATAGCGCCGACCCAGCTTGGGTGATTTCAGCCTGGACACCTTTATGCCGGCCAGATTCGGTCGGAATAGCTTTTATGCCGGCCCGCAGACCTCCAATGTCAGCCGAGACATGCATATTCTGGCCCAAGCCCACCAAAGTCGGCCGGGACATAAATATGTCGGTCGGGACATATATATGCCGGCCCGAGGAAGTCGAGTGCCGGCCAGGAGACGCCAATGTAGATCCGGGACAACCGAATGCTGGCCCGGGCGAGTTGACGTCAGCCCGGGAAATTGAAGAAGACCTGCAATGCTCGGAGGCAATGCTTGATACGTCCATTTTGTATCACTATTTTGTATCATAATTTGCTGTTATTCATTGATTTATTTCATATTTAGAGATGATACTTATGTTGTTTCCTCTGTTTTTACATGATTGATGATCATTGGAGGAATTGCTGCCGGAGTCAGGATTCTGTTGGAAAGGGACCGTCAAGACACCATATTTCGGAAGATCAGGAAAATTCCAGAAAAATACCAGAAAATTATATTTTACCAAAAGACTCCGGAAGCTAGAAGGAGCAGTCGAGAGGAGCCAGGGGGCCGCCTCACACGTAGGGGGCGCGGCCTGGCCCCTGGCTGCGCCGGCCCTATGTGAGGGCGCCCTGGCCCACTCCAGGTCTTGCCCCTTCGCATACTTCATCATCCCCGAAAACCTAAGTCAAGGGGGGGCTCAGAGATAGACACCGCCGCCTCTGCGAGGTGGAAAACACCAGAGAGAGAAAAGCTTTCCGGCAGGCAGAAATCTGCGGGGAAATTCCTTCCCGGAGAGGGGAGATCGTCGCCATCATCATCACCATCGCACCAGAATTCATCGGGATCATCATCATCATCTCCATCACTAGCACCTTCATCTCCACCATCACCACGCCATCCCGCTGTAACATCTTGAGTTGGATCTTGTTATATTCTTAGGGGAAACTTTCCCGGTGTTGATTACTCTTGTAGTTGATGCTATTGAGTGGAACCGTTGAATTAAGGTTTATGTTCAGATTGTTATTTACTATTATTTCACCTCTGATCATGATCCATATGATGTCTTGTGAGTAGTTCGTTTAGTTCTTGAGGACATGGGAGAAGTCAAGATGTTAGTAGTGAATTATTGTTGAGAAATATTTAATGGTTTGATATTGTTGTGGTGCTATTTCACTAGTGGTGTCATGTGAACGTCGACTACATGATACTTCACCATTTATGGGCCTAGTGAGATGCATTGTGTATTTGGCTACC
>QXEO01000363.1:0-44752 GCA_007115705.1 Dactylis glomerata | reverse complement strand
GCGCCTAGCTCAAAGGCGTAAAGAAAGCACTCTTGGGAGATAACCCAATGTTTTCTTTTCAGTACTTTTTTCTTTTATTTGAGTCTTGGAAGTCATTACTACTGTAATGACACTCCTTATCTTGTTTATTTCGTTTTTGTGTCAAGAGAAGCCTCTAATTTGAGTGAGGTAAAAGATTTGGGGATGTTGCTGTCCTGAAACTGTTTTCGGTGCTGCACCGTAAAAATTCGTGAAAATTCTCTGTTATCTTTTGGACCTGCGATTTCTTGTGCATATGCCCCAGGTTATATCCAAACTTTTCTTAGTTAAACACTTTTTGATTTGAGCAACAGAAAATCCCTCAAAAATTCGTCCTTTGTCAGCTGTTCAGTTTTGACAGATTTCTGCCAATATTTGTGTTTGCCACTTTATCGCTTTCTTTTGAGTTCTTTTTGATCATGGAACTCTTGTGGAAGTTGCTACAGTAGTATATACTTTATATGTGGTGGTTTTGGGTTGAAACCTGAAGCTAAAAGAGGATGAATATATTTTATGCTTGCACTAATGTTGCTAATAGAATTGTGTTTAGTTTTGTATGAAGGAAGTTTTCAAGTGTAGGGATTGGAGAATGATGAGATGAGTTGAGGAATGGAAAAAAGCTCAAGCTTGGGGATGCCCATGCATCACCCCAAGAAATATCCAAGAAGTACAAGCGTCAAAGCTTGGGGATGCCCCAAGGCACCCCTTCTTCATCGGCAAAAATTAGGTCACCTTTCAAGACACTATATTTTTATTGCTTCATGCACTATGTGTTTTTCTTGGAGCGTCAGTTGTTTTAGTTTTCTTAGTTGGTTTAGTTTGTTTGTTTGCTGCAATAAATGGTTGGACCCCAACAAATTTTCCTTTGGAGGAGATGTACTCGCTTTCATTTGCAAAGAACGCTCTAGTTTTCACTCTTATCAAAAATCGAGTGTTCTACTTTTTCTGCTACTGCTTCTGGTTTTCGTTTTCGCCTTGATTTGCGTTCAGATCTTGTCATATCTTTTTATCAAGGTGTATTTTTGCCTCTGATCTTTATTGGTTTTCATCAAAAGAGGTGTTTATAAAAATTTCAAATGGTGTTGGAAAAGAGAAAAAGCTTTGTGCAAAATAGTGGTACAAGAAGGAGCTTGTGTAGACTGCGGCTTAGGCTTTTTCATGTCATGCTTGATGACTTTTTGATAGTATGCTTAGTGGTTTTGCTGTAGCATGACTTGTCTCAAATAACTGAGATTGCTTAATGAGCCTTTGAAAAAATCATGCGTTGTTTTTTTATTGTATGGAAGCATTATTTGGTTTTCTCCTTGATGCTTTATTTGGGTTGACTTGGCACATGCTCACACATGTTAGACTCTTACAAAGTCACCATTAGCCTTCATGATCATTTAGTTTTTGACTTTTGATGCCATCTTATGCTTCTTTTAATGTCACTTTGTCGCTTTGCATGATTATGGCCATTATTGCTCTCTTAGTTGGTCGCTCCCAGTCTTTTGCTAGCCCTCGACTTGTACTGAGTATGAGCTCTACTCGTGCATCCAACTCCTAAAAGCCAAGTTTGCCATTGTGTCCACTATAAATTCCTATGCATGGTATTTGTAAGCCATTCCAAAGTAAAAATTTCATGTGCTACCTTTCAAAAACCTTCAAAACACTTCTCGTTTTGTGACACTGTTTTTAGCTCATGGGGACGTAGTGGTCGGATTTGCTATCTTCCATATTGCTTATTCCAAAAAGAAAAAAAAAGAAAAAAACAGGAAAAAGGCACTCCTCCAAAGAATGTGAATGTTGGTGGGCACCCGATGGAATCGGTTAGCCATGGTATGTGAAAGGAAAAAGGTGGGGAGGAGTGCCAAGTTTTATAAAAAGAGCACAAAAGTGCCAATCTCTCTCTCAAAAACTTGCTTCATTTTTGTATGGAAGATAGTAAGAACCCCATTGCCAGTCGTTGACAAAGACAACCACCTCTCAAAATCAAGTTTTATCTCTCTGTTTTACAAATGAAAAGCTTTAGCACATGTTTAAATCACTGCTTCCCTCTGCGAAGGGCCTTTCTTTTACTTTTATGTTGAGTCACCACCTTCTTTCTTTATGCACCATTAAGAGAGCATAGTTGTCATTCTTAGTGTGATATGCATTGTCCCAAAGTTCATTGATTGATTCATGATGATTGGTTTCACTTGTTCTTAAGTTATTTGTATCTAGTCGCCCTCTTAAACTTTGAGGTGTCCTATGCATTTATGTTTTGCTCTCTTTGAAGGACAAGCTGAAAACCTTTTGTATGTTTTTCCTTATGATTTGAACACACGTTTGACTTTCATTGTTTCATTTTCATGATCTTTTGTTTGTGTTCATTTACATGTTTACAACATGGTTGCTAAGTTTCTTATTGTCATGATTATATCTTTCATGCCCATGTTTTAAGTTCTATTGATCCCAGCTCACCAATGCTTACATATATGATCAAGATTGTGTAGGTGCATGTCACCTCAAAAATTATTCTTTTGTTATCACTTACCTACTCGAGGACGAGCAGGAGTTAAGCTTGGGGATGCTTGATACGTCTCAAACGTATCTATAATTTTTGATGCTCCATGCTTGTTTTTACACCATTTGCCTATTGTTTCGTTACACTTAGTGGCACTTTTATGCATTTTTCGGAACTAACCTATTAACGAAGTGCCACAGTGCCAGTTTCCTGTTTTCTGCTGTTTTTGTGTTTCAGAAGTGATACACAGGAAATATTCTCGGAATTGGACGAAACAAGTTCCTGAAGTCTTATTTTTCCCGGAAGCTTCCAGAGATTCGAAGGAGAGAAGGAGTAGGGCCACCAGGGCCCCACACACAGGGGTGGCGCGGCCCAGCCCCTGGCCGCGCCGACCCTTGTGAGGGCGCCTGGGACCCCCTCTGACATCGCCCCTTTGCCTATAAGTACCCCCCGACGAGAAAAACCTAAGGACCCGATCAGTTTTCCAGAATACATCGCGATACGCCACCGCTGTCGACCCGAAGATCGGGAGGGTCCAGAAGCTCTTCCCGGCACCCTGCCGGAGAGGAGAATCGCCACCGGAGGTCTTCTTCATCGCCATGCTTGCCTCCGAAGCGATGAGTGAGTAGTCTACCTTGGACTATGGGTCCATAGCAGTAGCTAGATGGTTGTCTTCTCCACCATGTGCTTCATGTTTAGATCTCATGAGCTGCCTTACATGATTGAGATCACCGTTATGTAATTCTACATGTTTGGTTTGTTGGGATCCGATGAATATTGGTGTTTATGATTAAGTTACTGTACTGAATTATATCTTTTGTTATCTCTATGTTGTTTATGATCTTGCATGCTCTCCGTTGTTAGTAGCTATCTTGTCCGAGTAGTTGCTAGTGACTCCAAGAGGGGGTATTTATGCTCGATAGTGGGTTCATGTCTCTATTTCACCTGGGGGAGTGACAGAAACCTCTAAGGTGGTAGATGTGCTGTTGCTACTAGGGAGAAAACAACATTCATATGCTCAAGGGCATATACTTTGTTTAGATTACACACTTTGCTTAATGCAATTATCTGTTGTTCGCAACTTAATACTTCTAGGGTGTTCGGATTGATATCCCCGGGAGTGGATTATTAGTCATAGATGCAGTTGGATGGCGGTCTATGTATTTTGTTGTAATGCCCAGAGTAAATCTCATAGTGATCTTCTTGACATATCACGTTATCTTTATTCTATCAATTGCCCAACTGTAATTTGTTTACCCAGCATGTTATTTTATCTATGGAGAGACACCACTAGTGAACTGTGGACCCCGGTCCTATTTAATTATATTGCTATCACCTGTTTAGTTTTCCCGTACTGTTTACTTTACTCACATATTATTACCGTTTTCCACTCGATACACTCATAACCTTTGTTTCAAGCAAACCGGTGAGATTGACAACCTCATCGCAAGTTGGGAGCAAAGTATTTGTTTGTGTGTGTGCAGGTTCCACAAACACTTTCAGTTGTCATTGTCTCTCCTCTCCTGTTCGATAAACCTTGGTTTCTTAACTGAGGGAAAACTTGCCGCTACACTCATCATACCTTCCTCTTGGGGTTCCCAACGGGCTGGTCATCACCACGCACAAGGACTTACTGCTCCCACGTCAACTAAATGCCACAGCTCTTTTTCTGGCGCCATCACCGAGTAGCAGTCCACTATGGGCATGCTGTAAATTTCCACCATGAATGATGCATGGCTTAGATTAGCGGCTGATACGTCTCTAACGTATCTATAATTTTTGATGCTCCATGCTTGTTTTTACATCATTTGATTAGTGTTTCGTTACACTTCGTGGCACTTTTATGCATTTTCCGGAACTAACCTATTAACAAGTTGCCACAGTGCCAGTTCCCTATTTTTTGGTATTTTTGTGTTTCAGAAAAGTTACACAGGAAATATTCTCGGAATTGGACGAAATAAAAGCCAAACGTCCAGAAATTCACCGAAGCTTCCAGAGAACCAAAGAGGAGATGAAGTGGGGCCACGAGGGCCCCACACAATAGGGCGGTGCGGCCTGGCCCCTGGCCGCGCCCCCTATGTGTGACGGTGCCTCGGCCCACTCCCGACGTTGCCCCTTCACCTATAAAGACCCCCAATGGAAAAAACCTAAATACCCGATCACTTTTCCAGAACACATCGCAATCCGCCGCCGCCGTCGACCCGAAGATTGGGAGGGTCCAGAAGCTCTTCCCGGCACCCTGCCAGAGAGGAGAATCGCCACCGTAGGTCTTCTTCATTGCCATGCTTTCCTCCGGCGCGATGAGTGAGTAGTCTACCTTGGACTATGGGTCCATAGCAGTAGCTAGATGGTTGTCTTCTCCACCATGTGCTTCATGTTTAGATCTCGTGAGCTGCCTTACATGATCGAGATCACCGTTATGTAATTCTACATGTTGTGTTTGTTGGGATCCGATGAATATTGGTGTTACGATTGAGTTGATGTACTGAATATTATCTTATGTTATCTCTATGTTGTTTATGATCTTGCATGCTCTCCGTTGTTAGCAGCTATCTTGGCCAAGTAGTTGCTAGTGACTCCAAGAGGGGGTATTTATGCTCGATAGTGGGTTCATGCCTCTATTTAATCTGGGGGAGTGACAGAAACCTCTAAGGTTGTAGATGTGCCATTGCTACTAGGGGGAAAACAACATTTATATGCTCGAGGGCATATGCTTTGTTTACATTACACACTTTGTTTAATGCAATTATCTGTTGTTCGCAACTTAATACTTGTGGAGTTCTCGGATTGATTCGCCACAAGTGGATTATTAGTCATAGATGTAGTTGGATGGTGGTCTATGTATCTTGTTGTAATGCCCAGAGTAAATCTCATAGTGATCCTCTCATCATATGCACGTTGTCTTTATTTTATCAATTGCCCAACTGTAATTTGTTTACCCAGCATGTGTTAATTTATCTTATGGAGAGACACCACTAGTGAACTATGGACCCTGGTCCTATTTCCTTTATATTGCTATCACCTGTTTACTTTACTCGCACTGTTTACTTTACTCGCATATTACTATTGCTTTCCACTCGATACTCTTATACCCCTTGTTTCAACAAACCGGTGAGATTGACAACCTCATCGTAAGTTGGGAACAAAGTATTTGGTTGTGTTGTGTGCAGGTTCCACGTTGCTACTGGTTGAAGACGTGCTAACAAGTAATCATTAACGGCGCCCTTGTTAGAGCATCACGCAGCTAGTGGGCATCACCTTCAGTCATATTTCGTCCTCCTACTGGATTAATAACCTTGGTTTCATACTGAGGGAAAAACTTGCTGCTATATTCATCACACCTTGCTCTTGGGGTTTCCAACTGGCCGGTCATTTACTTCATTAATTACACGCCAACAAGTTCTCTGGCACTATTCATCACCGCGCCATCAACAAGTTTTTCTGGCGCCGTTGCCGGGGAGGAAGAAGACTTCTGCAAGGGGAGTTTTCGCACGCACATCTTTTACTTTGTTTTAAGTTTTGCTTTACTTTATTTTTAATTGCATCGTTTTATCAAAAACCCAAAAAAATTAGTTTCCTTGATAGCTGTTTTTACTTGTCTGCTTTTAGTTTTGCTAGAATGGCTACTCCTGAGAACACCAAGTTGTGTGATTTTACTAGCACTAATAATAGTGATTTTATCTGCACTCCTATTGCGCCACCTGCTCCTGCTGCAAATTTTTATGAGATTAAGCCTGCTTTATTGAACCTTGTTATGAAAGAGCAATTTTTTGGTGCTAGCACTAATGATGCTGCAGCTCATCTCAACAATTTTGTTGAGCTATGTGAGATACAGAAATATAAGGATGTTGAGAGTGATATTATTAAGCTTAAGTTGCTTCCTTTTTCTTTGAGAGGAAAAGCTAAGGATTGGTTGCTGTCTTTGCCTAAAAATAGTATTGTATCATGGGCTAAGTGTAAGGATGCTTTTATTGGTAGATACTATCCTCTTGCTAAGATTATAGCTTTGCGTAGCAATATTATGAAGTTTAGTCAGTTTGATAATGAACATGTTGCCCAAGAAGAGCATGTCGATGTAAACTTCATTAGAAATAATAATTTTAACAACAATGCTTATAGGAGCAATTTTGCTAGTAACAATTATAGGCCGTTTCCTTCTAATGGTGATAATAGCTATCTTGGTAGACCTAAAATGCCTAGTGAAGAAAGAATTTTTGAACTTGAGAAGGCTACCAAGAGTTTTATGCAGGCGCAATATGAGCAAAATAGGGCTTTCACCAAGACTATGGAGGAGCAATCAGCTCTGTTGAGGACTATTAGTCATCAACTTGAAAATTTAAACAAGGCTATTCCTGAATTGCAAGCTAAGGTTTCCAAAGCTGAAACCGATATTTCATCTTTGTCTAATGTGCAATCTTCTTTGGTTAACAGAATGTTCGCTGAGCTTGATCCTTTTGCTACTGCTAATGCTATCAAAGTTAGAATTGATGAAAATGTTAGGATGCTAGCAGAATTGCATGCCAGGTGGGAAAGAGAAGATGAGATGGCTAGAGAGATGAAGGTATGTACCATTACTACCTCTAATGATGTTGTTTCTAATACTAGCAATCCTCTTACTTTGATTGGTGTAGAGAAAACTCCCACTCATTGTGTTAAAAAGCCTAAAACTGCCAAAACTTTTTCTCAAAAGAGTGCTGAAATTTTTCGGAGTGTAGGAGATGATAGCTCTATTTCCTTTAATGATTTTGATGTTGATGGCTGCAATATATCTGAAGTTATTTTGTTCTTGCAAAAGCTTGCTTTGACTCCCAATGCTAGTTCTATAAATGTTGCTTTTACTAAGCATATTACCAATGCTCTTATGAAAATTAGGGATGAAAAGTTGAAGCAAAAAGCTTCTGTTCCCAAGAAGTTAGAAGATGGTTGGGAACCCATCATTGATATGCATGTTAATGGTTTTGATTGCCATGCTTTATGTGATCTAGGAGCTAGTATTTCTATTATGCCTAGAAAATTTTATGACATGCTTGATTTACCGCCGCTTGAAAAGTGTTATTATGATGTTCCTATTGCTGATGTTGCTAAGAAGAAACCTTTGGGAAGAATTAATGATGTTCTTATTGTGGTTAACAATAACCTTGTTCCCGTTGATTTTCTTGTCATGGATGTTGAATGCAATGCTTTATGTCCTATTATTTTGGGAAGACCCTTTCTTCGAACTGTAGGTGCCATCATTGATATGAGGGAAGGCACCATCAAATATCAATTTCCACTCAAGAAAGGTATGGAACACTTCCCTAGAAAGAGAAAAAATTAGTGTTTGACTCTATTCTTAGAGCAAATTATGAGCTTAATGCTTCATCACTTGATAATACTTGATTCGCATTTTTTGCGCCTAGCTCAAAGGCGTTAAAGAAAAGCACTCTTGGGAGATAACCCAATGTTTTTACATTCAGTTCTTTTTCTTTTATTTGAGTCTTGGAACTTATTACTACTGTAATAACTGCTCCTTATCCTTTTTATTTTGTTTTTGTGCCAAGAGAAGCCTCTAATTTGAGTGAGGTAAGATTTGGGGATGTTGCTGTCCTGAAACAGTTTTCGGTGCTGCACCTTAAAAAATCGTGAAAATTCGCTGTATATCTTTTGGACCTGCGATTTCTTGTGCATATGCCCCAGGTTATATCCAAACTTTCATTAGTAGAACACTTTTTGATTTGAGCAACAGAAAACCCTCTAAAAAATCAACCTTTGCCAGCTGATGAGGGTTAACTCGGCAAATGTCCTAGATGAAGGACTTAGGATCGGGGGAAGAGGGTGTCGGATGAACTCGAAGGTAAAGGTTAGTCGAAATAAGTGTATATCGAAAGTAAACGTGGGTGTTCAACCTGGCTTGCTTTCAATCTGTCCTACACCGTCCCCTCCTGGCCCCTATATATAGGTGGCCAGGTCTGGAGGATCTGGTAGGGTCCGATACAGATTACAATATCGACATACGGTAAGAACTCGTATTCAACTATCATTACAATTGGGCCTAGCTTAATGGGCCTCAGGGGTACTCAACTAACGGGATCTATTAACTATATCCTTGTCAGTAGCCCCTGAGATTCTACCAGAATTGCAGATTCGGGTTGAATCTCTAATCTTCAAATCTTCGACTTGATCAATTTCTTCATATCTTCAAATCTTCGACTTGGTCTTTCGACTTAATTTCATGATATTTTTTTGCAAGGGGTTTTGATGAACAAGCCTGACAACTCTGATGGATCAAGAGGTCAGTTAACTGCCAGAACAGGTACTTATCACCTACTTCAAATTCAATCCCCTTGGATTTGAATTTGGGATACCGGTCAAACCCATTCTTTTGCCGCATTTAGGACTTACAAAGAATGAATCCTAGTGATTCTCAGGGTACCCAGTGCGTCCACCAGGATTTTCTTCGCGTCGTAGACATGGATACATACCAGCAGAGCGCATCCATGTGCGTATACCAGGCCACACAGGATGGATCTCGGGGTCTTACCTTCGTGACTGGTCATGACATTCGAGTTGCGTTGCGATAACATAACTCAAGATTCTTATGTCGCAGTCAAATTTTGACTAAAAATATTCGGGTTTCAATAACCATAAAACTCGCTCCCGATGGGAGTAATACTCCTGCACTTCTCATACTCTAATGCTTTACCAAAAAATATCGTCGGGTGCGCGCTCAGCGCTCCCGATGGGAGTAGCCCCCGAGGCTATAGTCAAAAAAAGACTTTTTTGAGTATAGGCTCGAAATATAGTGTAGTCCATCACTCCAGTTAAAAGTTGCATTCAATATTCCTGAAAATATTAGCCCCCAAGGCTAGAATCGAAAATCCTTCATATATAATCTTGCCTATAGATAGTTGCACTTGTCGGCGCCGTCTTTCTTCTTTCTTATATCATCTTCTTTATGACGTCAATGAATACGTCACTTCGCATAAGTGCGAACCGTTGTATGGGCAGCACTGTAATTTTCTCGATTTTTGACCGTTAGTGGGCTGCCGTTTCCGCTTCGTGCGCCACGTCTCAGCCCATGATCCTTCTCCCAGAAGGTATATAAGGGGCGTAGTGGGGGATTTTACTGTTTACCAGCTCATTCCCTCCGCCGCCTCCATTGCTGATCTCTTCCTCCTCTCGCACATAGCCCCCAAGCGCACCGCGTTTAGATGCGCATGAAACACCTAGCCACCAAGAACACCATGGCCAAGACCTCTTCTGCCACCAGCTGGGTGCGCTCCGCCATCACGAAGAAGGAGGTGGAGAAAGCCAAGGCGGATGGCCTCATCTCTGCCCAGGATTCCATCAAGTTTCCAAGCACTGAGCGGATCCCGGAGCCCCCAAGCGGTTATCGGGTAATGTTTCTTGCCTTCCTCCTCCGCGGCCTTTCTCTTCCTGCCCACGAGTTTCTCCGTGGGCTTCTCTTTGTCTACGGTGTGCAGCTCCACCAGCTCACACCGAACTCCCTTCTGCACATTGCTTGTTTCGTGACTCTCTGCGAGTCATTCTTGGGCATCGAGCCCCACTTTCTTCTTTGGAGGTCAATCTTTCGGCTTCGCCCCAATGTTGCTCTGGCTAGAAAGCCTAAATTGGGTGGAGTCGTTGTCTCTGTGCGCCCTGAGGCACAGTACCTCGAATTTTCCTTTGTTGCATCTGTCCAGGGGTGGAGAACCAAATGGTTCTATATCCAAGATCGCAAAGCCTCTCCTGAAGACCAATATGGTCTAGCCCCTTTCAAAGCATCCAAGGAAGTGAAGAAGTTGGCGTCGTGGGATGCGCTTCCCTCCTATGCGGAAATTCAACAAGTTCTTCCTCTTCTCTCTCGTATTCAAGCACTGAAAGGAGGCCAAGGAGGAGCTTTGTCAGGTATCCAACTCATGGCGTTCTTTATACAACGTCGAGTTCAACCCCTGCATCACCGCCTCTCCAAGCTTTGGAGTTACTCTGGCTTGGAAGATCCTACTCGCGTCTCTGAAGATTTAATAGAGAAAAAAGTTGTCGACAAGCGAGTCAGGAGCCTTACCAAGCTCACCAAGGATCATGCGGTTGCTGACTTGACCGCTGACTACTTCGACTCTGCGCACCCTCTACCCGAGGTATGCATCTTTGTGTTCACTTGTTGTCGAATTTTGTTTGCTTCGACTTGTGTTGTTCTTTGCCTTTGAACTCTGCTGACTTATTTATATGCAGGGTCACCAATTCCTTGTTTCGCGCCCTCCTCTTCCAGAGGCAGGGCCCCTTCCGGCTGATCTGGTCTCGTCTGTATCTGAAGCCCCCGAGGCTGACGAGAATCAGGACGGAGATGATGCCGAAGAATCAGAAGAGGAAACTAGCTCATCGACATCGCCTCCCCCCGTGCTTGCTGAAGATGCTGGTGTCGACAAGAAGAGGAAACGAGTCAAAGAATTTGCTTCCTCGAGTTCTGCAGCGGCTGATAAGGCCTCTGTTCCTATAGGAGATATGGAGTACTTCGACCTCCTGGCATCGTAAGTGTTTTATTTGAGTTCTTCAATTGCACCTTTCTTGCCTTGTTCCTGTCGTGTTATACATAATTTGCTTTCTTTTTCGTAGAGATGACGAGGAGCCTCCAAAAGATGCTACAATTGCTCCTTCGACTTCACCTGGGACTGCTGATGAGCCTGTCGAGCAAGAGATTGCACCGAGGGTTACCAGGGCTTCTGTCAAGAAGATCCCTATAACTCGAAACCTCAAACGTTCGAAGAAGGCGAAAGAAACCGACGTTGTTCTTGAGGCCCATGCATCGACTCTTTCTCCCAGTGATGTAAGTAACTTCTATTGACTTGCTCTCTTTGTACTCATTTATGTTCTTACATGCCCCTTTTTCCCAGGCATTGTTGCAAAGATTCGTCGCCTTGGGCACTGAATGTGCTGAGTACCTAAAGATTGCAAAAGCTTCCGAAGGTATACTTTTGACATCCAGTCATTATTTTCCTTCTGTGCTTATCCTTTGTTGTTTATCTGACTCCCTTTCGTCTTCTTCTGTAGCTGCTCTAGCAACAGCCAATGCTCGAATTGCGTCGCTGGAGGCAGAGCTCAGTGCTTCGCAGAAGGCTTATGATGTTGCGGCCGCTACTAAAGCAAACGCTGAGAAGTCACAAAAATCTGCGCTTGGCAAGGCAAAGAAAGCTGAAAAAGCTTTAGCTGATGCCAACAAGGAGCATGCTCAACAAGAGCAAGCCGTGGCAGAGCGTCTTTGCACAATGTCTACTGCTGCTGAGAGTAAGTGCTTTGCCTTGTCTTCTATTTCGACTTCGGTTGCACTGTTGTACTTGTTGACACTTTTCTTTTCTTTTCTCTTCTATCTTCTTTTATTGTGTAGGATTTACTGGGGTATCTTCGTTGTCCCTGCAACCGGACGATGATGTTCTGATGACTGCGGTTAACCTACTCGAGGCAAACTGGATATCTATCCAGGAGACCTTTGAGTTGGTTAGCCGCGTTCTATCGCGGCTGTTTGTCGGGCTGTGGCCAAAGAAAAAGGCAGAAGTCCCGAAGGATAACTTGGAGAATCTTGCCAAGTCTTTCGATACAATTGAGGACCCGACCCTCTAGCTGAAGGGGCTTTCTCTGAAGCGCGCTGCTGAGGGTGCTATTGCACTTTCTTTTGCACATGGTGCGGATTTCGACTGGGAGAAGGTGAGCTCTCCACATGGCCGCACCCACAATGAGATGAAGGTTTTCTTTGAGAAGGCGAAGAAGTTGGCGCCTGCACTGGCAGCGATTATTTCTCCTTCTGCAGCCTCCACGGCATCTACTGCGCCGGCTCCAACGACGGAAGAGCCTGCACCTCCGTCGACTTCTGGCGACGGATTTGCCATGCCCTCTTCTGCCACGGAGCAAAATGCTGAGGTGGCATAGACTTTGGCTCCTCTGTAGCTTTCAATTTCTCCTTTTGAATGTAAAAAACCTTTAGTCGCGTGCAACCCGAGGACTTTAGCCAAAGGGTTTTGCACTTATGTAAATATATTTCCTTCTCATGAAAATCTTGTGCTGCCTCTCTGAAATGTTTCTTCTTTCTTTTATTTTGACTTCCAGTCGATGCATACCAACGATCCCTTGACTGGCGGACCTACTCCTTCCGCTGCCCGTACGTTCGGCTCGACAATTTCGTCGCCTCCTAGCTGATGTAATCAGTGCGTAGAGTACTCTTCAAGGATTGCCGATCTTGAGTCTCGCCTAACTTTGGCTAAGCGTCAAGCACAGATTGCTGTGAGCAAAGCTAGTAAGGCTTGTGGCTATCTGAAGCAGATATCTTCTCTTGATGAAAAGGTTTCTAGTTTGACGGCGAAGATTGTCCATAATGAAGAATGTGAATCTTTTATTCTTGGCATTGTCGAGTCTGTCTGCGAGATGTTGCGATGTAAGTTTTCTTTCGACTTCTTTTTTTCCTTGATTCTTCACCGCTGTTTTTGTGACATCCTTTGGCATCATAGGCACTTGTCTGGATTTCGCTGCTGAAGATCGTCGGGTTACCGAGCGAAATACGGCTTTGGAGAAAATGTCGGCTAGCGTTGAGACTTTATCGTCTGATCCTCGGCGTCGGGGTGCCATTGTACTGCTTCAAGACTGTGCCCAACATATTGGCGAGTCAGTTGATGGTTGCCGACGAGCTCTGACAACTATGCACTCTGTCATGCTTTTTCGCAATCCTCTGCCTGCAACTTTCCCGCTTCTCCTTGATACTTTTAGATCCAGCCACCGTATTCATAGATTAATAGAGCTGAACTTGGTGGCAGGTGCCAATTTTGCTCTCGGGTGGATACGCAAGTGGCACCCGAAGCTTAATTATAGCTCTATGTCCCTGAGTTTGGTTCCAGGTGGAGCTAGCCTTCGAGTACATATGGAGAGCACGCTGCAACCTGCTCGAAGGCTCATAGCTAGGCTGCTGGAAGCGGATGCTGCATTTTTTCGCGAGTACCACTATTTAGATCCCTTAGGCATAGATGATTCTGATAACCCTTTGTTGTAATACTTTTGTATATGTGGAACGCGAGAGTATCTTATTTCGCAACTTTATGTCGAAAATTTGTTCTCAAAGCGTTATTGTATGATTCATGTGTTTGCCGCATTTTCTCTTTGAAAGACTCGTAAACTCGCACATGAGGAACATTTCGTCTTTATTATACTTGTAATGCAAGATACATGGGGTGACCCAAGAGATCTGGCCTGTGACCTGTGTTCTGGATCTAGAGGGCATTGCCCCTGGTATAACTCGTGGCTTTTACAGCCTTACTCTTCTACTCTACTTTATTGTTTTTTTGATGCTTATGCCGTCATGGCTTTCTCTTCTTCTCATGTGTCTTTGTCTTCTCCTGATGCTCCTACTCATGGTTTCTTCAGCTCGGGTTCCGCAACGCATCCTTCGAGTAGCTTGACGCCTTCTGTAGTCGTGCTTTTTGCCTTCTCTGCATAGTTGGCTGTCATGCCAAAGTTTTGTGCCATCTTGTGGAACTCCCTGTCACAGAGATCTGAAACTTTAAAACTTCCTTTTACTGTAATTATTCCTCTTGGTCCTGGCATTTTAAGTACCAAATATGTATAGTGAGGCACTGCCATGAATCGCGAAAACGCAGGTCGTCCGAGGATCGCGTGATATTGAGATGGCCAATCCATGACTTCGAAGTCCAGCTTTTCTCTTTTGTAGTTTTGTTGGTTGCCGAAGCAAACATTGAGTGATATTCGACCCAGTGGGTAATTGGCACTTCCTGGTATGATCCCATGGAATGAACAATCTGTTGGTTTCAGGAACTCTAATGATATATGCATTGCTCTGAGTGTTTTTGCGTATATAAGGTTAATTCCACTTCCTGCGTCCATGAATATCCTGTCGACATCATACGCGCCGATTTGAGCTTTGAGTACCAAATACGCGTTTCCTGGCTGAGGTACTGTTATAGGGTGGTCCTCTCTGTTGAACTCGATTGGTTGCTCGGACCAATGCAGATACTCCGTTGTGGCTGGAGATGAAATGACTGGTAGGTTGATTTGTCGAGTGATACTCTTTTCTTCTTTGTTTGACTTGGGCACAGGTTGTATCATTGCTGTGATGTGTCCTTTTGATGGAACGTACCCTTCGCCATCATCGTGTCCCTGGTTTTGCTGGTCTTGTCCTTGAGGAGCTCCGTTGTTCCCTTGCTGTTTTGTCGGAGGATTGTTGCTTCCATCAAATCCTTGTCGCCTTGCTTTGGTTTGCTTGTTTAATCCTGCCTCTTGTAGTTTTAAGAATGTTGTGCAATCTTTCATTGCGTGTCTTGATACTCGCTTCCCATCGATGAACGCTGAGTGTATATGACAGGGTCTGTTGAGCATGTCTTCTGGCGATGGGTTGTACTCTCTAGGTTCTCTCGTGGGAAACTTTTTGTAGTCCTCTTTCCCGTAGCTTCGATATCCTGAGCTTCTGCGATCACTTCCTTGATAACTGTTGTCTTTGTATCCTGCGGCGACTTGGCTATGGGAGCCATAGTTGTCGTAATTTCGGGACCGTCTCCTTTGACTCCCATACCTATTTCTTCTATCGTCTTCTAGGGACCGCGTCCGCTTGTTGTTGCATGCGTCTTCTCCATCTGCGAATCTGTTTGCTACGTCCATGAGGTCTGACACTGTTTTCGGCTTGATTCTGCCCATCTCTTCGACTAGGTCTCTTTGCCTTAATCCAATGATGAACGCATCTATTGCTCTTTCGTCTGAAACTTCGACTGCTGAATTTTTGATAAGACTCCATTTTTGGATGTATGCCCGCAGTGTTTCGTCGCGCTATTGCACACATGCTTTGACTTCTTCTATTGATGCTGGCCGCTTGTATGTCGACCTGAAGTTACTTGTAAATTGCTTTGTGAGGTCTTCCCAGCTTCCAATAGTTTCCTTCTCTAGTTTGCTCAACCATGACCTTGCTGCACCAGTGAGGTGTAATTGCAGACTTTGCATTGCTGTTTCTTTGGTTCCTCCCAATATTTGTACTGCTTGTAGATAATCTAAGAGCCATAATTGTGGTTCCTGTGATCCGTCGTACTTTTGCTGATCATGAGGTAACTTGAATCCCTTAGGAACTGGAGTGGTGCAAACCCTGCGGGTAAAGCACGATGCCCCCATCTCTTTTTTGTCGTCTTCATAGTCGCGTTTTTCATTTGGGGATCACGATCTTCGAGTTCCTCCGTGTTGTTTTGGTGATGGCGATCAAGATCGTTGATTGCTGCGCCGAGGACTGTTGTGACGGTGAGGTGATCTTGGCATGTGCGTTTCCTTATGGTGGTGTGCTTCCTCTCCTTTTGCTGATAGCTTGTGGCCCACCATGTTTAGTCTGTTCAATGCTGCTCTGTGCATATGTTCTCTAGGATCTCCCGGGCTTGGTCGAGTTGTGAGCAGATAAGCTTGAGCTGCTACTAATGCTGCTTCAGGAGTTTTTGGTATGATGTTTCCTTGTTCGTCGACCGATAAAAAGGACGAGTCGAGGTTTTTGGAAATGCTTTGCCTATCGGAGTACTCGAGGTTATCATACCTTGAACCATGTCAACGATTTTTCCTTGCGTTACGATATGATGCATCGCTACGCGCTTTACGAGCGGCGTTGCTAGCTGCAATGGCTGAGTCCTTTCTTCTCTGAATCTCTATTTTCTCATGTGCTAATTGCTTTGCCTGCTGCCTTAGGGCATAATGATACCCCAAAAGCATGTCTTTGCTAGAATTTGATGGTATCGGCGTGCCGTGTTCTATGGCTTCCCTTATTATCCTCCACTCATCGACTGATAGTCGAATTTTTTCCCTGGTTGTGAGAGATTCTGCTGTTTGCCCTTCTGCTAGGTGATTTGCTCCTCTGTCGATATTTGCTGGGTTTAGCACTGGATTGTTGTTTTCATCGAATTCTTCTGAGTTATCTCCCACAATGGCGAGCACCTGGCATTGTTTGCCGATGTTACTATTGAAGCTTGAGAAGATCGAGTCACCGTCTTCAGAAAGCTCTAGCCCTGTCTTCCATGTGTCTGTTGATTTGTCCAAGATATCATCGAGGCAGATCACGAGATCGTCGAGTTGGACCCCTGCGTCGAAATTTTCCCTTGCTTCTTTGTCTTCTGCGATCTTTCCTTTTTGCACTTCTTCTAAGCTGACCGGCAAGTTTACCTCGCTGGAAGAGCCATCAGAATATTCCATCATTGCTACTGTTTCGGGCTCACTTGCCGATGGATCTTGTTTCGTCGGATCCGAAAGGCGAGATAAACCCGATGGCCCGATGAGGATGCTCAAACTTCCAATTGTTAACTTCATCTCTTGACTTCCGTCGAGTTCTGAACTGCTGTTGGCTAAAAGCGAAAAAGCCGTTGAATTCATGATTCCAATGCCCCGGCCCCCACGGTCGGCGCCAATTGACGAGGGTTAACTCGGCAAATGTCCTAGATGAAGGACTTAGGATCGGGGGAAGAGGGCGTCGGATGAACTCGAAGGTAAAGGTTAGTCGAAATAAGTGTATATCAAAAGTAAACGTGGGTGTTTAACCTGGCTTGCTTTCAATCTGTCCTACACTGTCCCCTCCTGGCCCCTATATATAGGTGGCCAGGTCTGGAGGATCGGGTAGGGTCCGATACAGATTACAATATTGACATACGGTAAGAACTCGTATTCGACTATCATTACAATTGGGCCTAGCTTAACGGGCCTCAGGGGTACTCAACTAACGGGATCTATTAACTATACCCTTGTCACCAGCTGTTCTGTTTTGACAGATTTCTGCCAATATTTGTGTTTGCCGCTTTATCGCTTTCTTTTTGAGTTCTTTTGATCACGGAACTTTTGGGGAAGTTGCTACAGTAGTATATACTTTATATGTGGTGGTTTTGAGTTGAAACCTGAAGCAAAAAGGGTTGATTCTATGTTATGCTTACACTAATGTTGCTAATAGATTTGTGTTTAGTTTTTGTATGAAGGAAGTTTTCAAGTGTAGGGATCGGAGAATGATGAGATGAGTTGAAGAATGGACAAAAGCTCAAGCTTGGGGATGCCCATGCATCACCCCAAGAAATATCCAAGAAGTACAAGCATTAAAGCTTGGGGATGCCCCCGAGGCACCCTTCTTCATCGGCAAAATTCAGGTCACCTTTCAATACGCTATATTTTTATTGCTTCATGCATTATGCATTTTTCTTGGAGCGTCAGTTGTTTTATTTTTCAGTATTAGTTTAGTTTAGTTTGCTGCAATAAATGGTTGGACTCCAACAAATTTCTTTTGGAGAAGTTGCCTTGCTTTTCATTTGCCAAGAACACTCCATTTTTCACTCTATTCGTTTCAACGAGTGTTCTCTTCTTCTAGAACTGCGTTTAGCTTTCGATTTTCGCCTTGATTTCTGTTCAGATCTTGTTATATCTTTTCATCAAGGTGTATTTTTGCCTCTGGTCCTTATTGGTTTTCATCAAAAGAGTTGGCTATAAAAAGTTTGAATGGTGTTGGAAAAGAGAAAAAGCTTTATGCAAAAAAGTGGTACAAGAAGGAGCTTGTGTAGACTGCGGCCTAGGCTTTTGCATGTCGTGCTTGATGTCTTTTTGATAGTATGCTTAGTGGTTTTTCTGTAGCATGACTTGTCTCAAATAACTGAGATTGCTTAATGAGCCTTTGAAAAAAATCATGCATTGTTTATTATGTGGAAGCATTATTTTGGTTTTCTCTTTGATGCTTTATTTGGGTTGACTTAGCGCATGCTCACACATGTTAGACTCATACAAAGTTGCCATAGCCTCTATGATCATTTAGTTTATGACTTTTGATGCCATCTTATGCTTCTTTTAATGTCGCTTTGTCGCTTTGCATGATTATGGCCGTTATTGCTCTCTTAGTTGGTCGCTCCCAGTCTTTTACTAGCCCTCGTTTTGTACTGAGTATGAGCTCTACTCGTGCATCCAACTCCTAAAAACCAAGTTTTGCCAAAGTGTCCACCATACATACCTATTAGCAATTTGCTATTCCAAAGTACATTTGACTTGCTTTTATCTATCCTTCAAATTAAACTCTTTTTGGTGTTATGCGAAAGATGGTCAGTAAAGCTCGCACGAACCGGATGGCACACTTTACTTTTCTCGCTTTAAAATTTTGACATTGTGGTCTCTTATGTTGAGTTGTTATGCTTGCAAGTTGTAAGTTGGGAATTAGCCCAGCCATGCCGTCATGGGGCAAGCTTTCAACATTGCACTTCTTATTTGAGTTGATACCATGATCTTTTGTTTATGGATACTCGCGGTGCGAAATGAATTGGGAATCTTGCGGGATCATGGAGTTTGTATATGTGTTAGAGAAATGCCTGGGCCACCAATCTAAGCCATGTATAATTCATGGTGGAAATTTGCAGCATGCCCATAGTGAACATTCGATGACGCATCTCAAAATAAAAAGCTATACAAATAGTAAATAAAAGAGATGTCAAGGTGTTCATTGTCTGCTTGTCCTATCATTTTGATGTGGGCTTGTTCCATGTCATCGGGCACGGAGGTACCCCGTTGGCGGTTCTCGATGATACATATATATTTACAATGATAAGAGCTTGCTTGGGACTCTAAGTAAAGTAGCATGAGGTTTGGGGTACTTGTATTCATGGGACACGAGGTTTTCAACTTATGATTTGTCAAGCATATACAGCATAAGTGTTCTCGCATTAACTTTAACCATTTAAGATGCTTATGATGGGAGGAATGAGAGCTCAAAGCCGGTAAGTACCATAATTTTTGAAGGTTTATAAAACTTGCAATCACTGCTTCCCTCCGCGAAGGGCCTTTCTTTTACTTTTATGTTGAGTCACCACCTTCTACCTTTATGCACCGTTAAGAGAGCATAGTTGTTATTTTGAGTATAATGTGCATTGTCCCAAAGTTTTCATTGATTGATTCATGATCATGGTTTCACTTGTTCTTAAATTATTTGTATCTAGTCGCCCTCTTAAACTTAAAGGTGTCCTATGCATTTATGTTTTGCTCTCCATGAAGGACAAGCTGAAAACCATTTCTATGTTTTTCTTTATGATTTGAACATACGTTTGACTTTCATTGTTTCATTTTCATGATCTTTTATTTGTGTTCATTTTCATGTTATAACATGGTTGCTAAGTTTCTTCTATCAAGATTATATCTTTTATGCCCATGTTTTAAGTTCTTTTGATCCCAGCGCACAACGCTTACATAAGATGATCAAGATTGTGTAGGTGCATGTCACCTCAAAAATTATTTATTTTGTTATCACTTACCTACTCGAGGACGAGCAGGAGTTAAACTTGGGGATGCTGATACGTCTCTAACGTATCTATAATTTTTGATGCTCCATGCTTGTTTTTACACCATTTGCTTAGTGTTTCGTTACACTTCGTCGCACTTTTATGCATTTTCTTGAACTAACCTATTAACAAGTCGCCACAGTGCTAGTTCCCTATTTTCTGCTGTTTTTGTGTTTCAGAAAAGTTACACAGGAAATATTCTCAGAATTGGACGAAACAAAAGCCGAACGTCCAGAAATTCACCGAAGCTTCCAGATAACCGAAGAGGAGACAGAGTGGGGCCACAAGGGCCCCACACAACAGGGCGGTGCGGCCTGGCCCCTGGCTGCACCCCCTATGTGTGACGGCGCCTCAGCCCACTCCTGACGTTGCTCCTTCGCCTATAAAGACCCCCCGATGGAAAAAACCTAAATACCCGATCACTTTTCCAGAACACATCGCGATCCGCCGCCGCCGTCGACCCGAAGATCGGGTGGGTCCAGAAGCTCTTCCCGGCACCCTGCCAGAGAGGGGAGTCGCCACCGGAGGTCTTCTTCATCGCCATGCTTGCCTCCGGCGTGATGAGTGAGTAGTCTACCTTGGACTATGGGTCCATAGCAGTAGCTAGATGGTTGTCTTCTCCACCATGTGCTTCATGTTTAGATCTCGTGAGCTGCCTTACATGATCGAGATCACCGTTATGTAATTCTACATGTTGTGTTTGTTGGGATGCGATGAATATTGGTGTTATGATTGAGTTGATGTACTGAATATTATCTTATGTTATCTCTATGTTGTTTATGATCTTGCATTTTTTTTTTAGAAATGGGGTGTCCCCGGCCTCTGCATCAATCGATGCACACGGCCGATTTATTAAGAAACGTTTAAGTTTTACAAGTGACAAGCAACACCACAAGGGTAACAGTTAGTCATCGGCCAACGACGACTCTGCTACAAGCCATCTAAAAATGGAATACAGGGCTTCGCTAAACATTTCCAATTCTATTAGAATGCCGCCAACCACCATGGCTGAAGATAGCCTGAACGACCGCCATCAGTCGTGTGCATCCAGAATCCATATATCCCCGCTGGTCTTCTGGAAGAAGGAGCGCCCAGGTGGTGATCCAGTGCAAAGTCTTGTTGATAACCTGCATAAAAGGAGAGCAATTTGCATTGTTAAATATAATATCATTCCGGCAATTCCACATTGCCCAAACCAAAGCACAGACACCAATTCTAATTCGTGCCTTGGCAGATTTATCTATCCCCTTCAGCCAGTTTCCAAACATATTCTTTATATTACTAGGGGGTGGCATATTGAAGGTGAAATGAACAACTCTCCATATCAGGGTGGCGAATTTGCATTTGAGGAAGAGGTGCTCTATGGTCTCTTCCTCATCGCAGAAAGCACATTTTCTACATCCATTCCAATTTCTTTTGGCCAGGTTGTCCTTAGTTAGGATCTCTTTTCTGTTTAGAAACCACATGAAGATTTTAATCTTTAGTGGTACTTTGATTTTCCACAGATATTTCCTAAGAAAGATTGTGTTTCCGTTTAGAAGTTCAGTGTAAAGAGATTTCACCGAGAACTGGCCGGAGTCAGTTAGCTTCCAGATGAAGGTATCTTTTTCGTCTGTGAGCTGAATGTCCATTACACTCTCAACTAGCTTGAGCCAGGACACCCATTTGTCACCGGCTAAATTTCTCCTAAAAGAGATGTTCAAGCCATTTTCGCTTAGGGTGCTTGCCACGCTGACATTTTTGTGGTTGACAATGGCATACAAGTTAGGGAACTGAGAGGCTAATGGCGCATCACCATTCCAGGTGTCCTCCCAAAAGCGGGTTCCCTCGCCATCACCGACACGGAATGAACCATAATTGAAGAAAGTATCTTTCTGGTTCATAAGCCCTTTCCAAAAAGGGGAGTCCGTGGGTTTGGCTTGTACCTCTGCTAAGGTTTTGTTTTTAAGGTACTTGTTGCAAATCAGTTCTTGCCACATCCCTTCTTCATTAATAATCTTGAACAGCCATTTGCTCAAGAGGCAATTATTTTTTATGTCCAGCACTTCGATTCCCAGACCGCCTTGGTCTTTTGGTCGACATATCATGTTCCATTTCGATAGCCTGTATTTCTTTTTGTTCTGGTCGCATTGCCAGAAGAAGCGGGAACGATAAAAGTCCAATCTCTTCCTTACCCCTATGGGTATTTGAAAGAAGGATAGAAGGAACATTGGCAGGCTAGTGAGGATAGAATTTATAAGGATTAGCCTATCGCCATACGAAAGAATTTTGCCTATCCAAGAAGCAAGTTTCTTTTCGAATCTATCTTCGATGACTTTCCATTCTTTGATAAGCAATTTTCTAAAGTGGATAGGAATACCAAGGTACTTGAACGGAAGTGCACCTATTGCGCATCCGAAGATTTCCCTGTATTCGTTTTGGCGATCTTTCGCTTTCCCGAAGCAGAAAAGTTCGCTTTTATGGAAGTTGATCTTGAGGCCTGATAGTTGTTCAAATAGACAAAGAATAAGCTTCATATTTACTGCTTTGTCCAGGTCATGCTCCATGAATAGGATAGTGTCATCGGCATATTGGAGTATAGAAACCCCTCCTTCTACAAGGTGAGGGATTAGTCCTCCAACTTGGCCATCATTTTTGGCTCTATTGATGATGATGGCAAGCATATCAGCTATAATGTTGAAGATCATGGGTGAAAGGGGGTCCCCCTGCCGTAGCCCTTTGAGAGTCTGAAAATAGTGACCGACCTCTTCGTTCACTTTTACTCCCACACTTCCTCCTTGGGTGAATTTGTTACCCAATCGCACCATTTGCTTGGAAAACCTTTCATTCGGAGCACTTGATGTAAGAAGGGCCATTTAACCTTGTCATATGCCTTCTCAAAATCGATTTTAAACAGGACTCCATCAAGTTTTTTGTAGTGAAGTTCGTGGATGGTTTCATGCAATACAACCACCCCTTCTAGAATGTTTCTGCCGGGGATGAAAGCAGTTTGGGTGGGATTGATGATCTTCTGGGCCATCCCAGTAATGCGGTTTGCACCAACTTTAGTGAAAATTTTGAAGCTCACATTGAGGAGGCATATGGGTCTATATTGTTCAATGCGACTTGCATCCTCTTTTTTGGGGAGCAGGGTTATGATGCCAAAGTTCAGTCTAAACAGTGGCAAATCCCCGGACTGGAGCTGGTAGAACATAGCCATCATATCCTCTTTTATAGTGTCCCAGAACACTTGATAAAACTCGGCCGGGAAGCCATCAGGGCCAGGAGCTTTATTCTTTTTCATTTGCATTACCGCATCTTTCACCTCCATTTCGGTGAAGTCGGTGCTCAGCTCAATTTTTTCTTCAGGTGATAGCTGGGGTATATCATCCGTCCTATCTTCAAGAAGGGTGAAGTCGTTATGAGGGGGAGCCCCAAATAGACCCTTGTAGTATTCGCTAATGAATACTTTAAGGTTTTCTTCACCAATAATTGTGCCTTCATCTTGCTCAAGTTGAAATATTTTTTTCTTTCTATGTTTGCCATTTGCAATGAGATGGAAATATTTAGTGTTATCCCCTACTTCCTGGATGTGCTTTACTTTGGCTCTTTGCGCCCACTTGGACTCTTCATCTCTCCTTAGATTGGTCAGACGCGCGTCTGACTCCTTTTTTAACAATCTTTTGGAGTCGCTAAGGGGTGAGGTTTCTGCTTTAGTATCAAGGCTATCGATGATATTAAGCAGACGATCTTTTTCTTTCTTATAGTCGCCGCTGGTGTTACGAGCCCAACCACGGAGGAATTGTCTCAGAAGACGAATTTTCAGCTGCCATGACTCAATAGACGAGGATTCGTGATGCACTGAACGCCATTTGTTCTTTACCATCTCGATGAAACCCTCCTGCCTAAGCCACGAGAGTTCAAACGAGAAGGTCGCATTTTTTCCGCCGTGCGCTGGACTCCCGAAGTCCAAAAGAAGAGGAGTGTGGTCAGACCCCGATCTAGTCTGGGCGTGCACACTAAGCAACGGAAATTTCTGTTCCATCTCTATTCGAACAAGAATGCGATCTAGCTTCTCGTAGGTGGGGACAGCACGCCTATTGGCCCAGGTGTATTGTCTTCCAGAGAGAGCTATCTCTCTCAAGTCTAATCTCTCGATGATGGCATTAAAAATAAAAGGCCATCTAGCGTGGAAGTTGTCGTTATTCTTATCCTCCTTCCTCCTAATGATGTTGAAATCGCCCCCAACCATTAGGGGGAGAGATTCATTTTCGCATATTCTCACCATCTCGGCCAGGAAAGCTGGTTTGTGTCTGTCTTGGGCTGCGCCATACACAGCCACAAGAGCCCACTCAAAGTTATCTCTTTTTATCTTAAGATGGAATTTGATACAGAAATCCCCTGAGACAACCTTCGTCACTATTAACGAAGCGTTATTGATTCGTGCGAGGATCCCTCCTGACCTACCTCTAGGAGGTAGACAGAACCAGCTGTAGTCCATACCAGCAGCTAGGTTGTTCAGGAAGGGCGTCGAAAAACTTCCTCTACCGGTTTCCGAGATAATGATGAAGTCAAGCTTGTGAGTTTTCACGGAATCTTTAATTAGAGAATGTTTTGCTGGGTCTCTAATCCCATCGCTGTTCCATATGAACCCTTTCATTTTGAACTCTTCTTTTTAATTCTAGTGCTCCTCCTAACCGACACGCCTATAGCTGAAACAGCCTTTTTATTTCTCCTTTTGAGCAGCTTAATAGGCATGTTGAGGGTAGAGTCAGCGAGGTCCCCTACGGGTGCGTCACTATCCTCAATTGCCAAGTCGGAGCAGAGTTTATGATCTTGCATGCTCTCCGTTGTTAGTAGCTATCTTGGCCAATTAGTTGCTAGTGACTCCAAGAGGGGGTATTTATGTTCGATAGTGGGTTCATGCCTCTATTTAATCTGGGGGAGTGACAGAATCCTCTAAGGTTGTAGATGTGCTGTTGCTACTAGGGGAAAACAACATTCATATGCTCGAGGGCATATGCTTTGTTCATATTACACACTTTGCTTAATGCAATTATCTATTATTCGCAACTTAATACTTGTGGAGTTCTCGGATTGATTCGCCACAAGTGGATTATTAGTCATAGATGCAGTTGCATGGCGGTCTATGTATCTTGTTGTAATGCCCAGAGTAAATCTCATAGTGATCCTCTCATCATATGCACGTTGTCTTTATTCTATCAATTGCCCAACTATAATTTGTTTACCCAGCATGTGTTACTTTATCTTATGGAGAGACACCACTAGTGAACTATGGACCCCGGACCTATTTCCTTTATATTGCTATCACCTATTTACTTTACTTGCACTGTTTACTTTACTCGCATATTACTATTGCTTTCCACTCGATATGCTCATACCCTTTGTTTCAAGCAAACCGGTGAGATTGACAACCTCATCGTAAGTTGGGAACAAAGTATTTGGTTATGTTGTGTGCAGGTTCCACGTTGCTACTGGTTGAAGACGCGCTAACAAGTAATCGTTAACGATGCCCTTGTTAGAGCATCACGCAGCTAGTGGGCATCACCTTCAGTCGTATTTCGTCCTCCTACTGGATTGATAACCTTGGTTTCTTACTAAGGGAAAAACTTGCTGCTATATTCATCACACCTTGCTCTTGGGGTTTCCAACTGGCCGGTCATTTACTTCATTAATAACACGCTGATACGTCTCAAACGTATCTATAATTTTTGATGCTCCATGCTTGTTTTTACACCATTTGCCTATTGTTTCGTTACACTTAGTGGCACTTTTATACATTTTCCGGAACTAACCTATTAACGAAGTGCCACAGTGCCAGTTTCCTGTTTTCTGCTGTTTTTGTGTTTCAGAAGTGATACACAGGAAATATTCTCGGAATTGGACGAAACAAGTTCCTGAAGTCATATTTCACGGGGAAGCTCCCAAACATCCGAAGACCTGACGGAGGGGGGCCACGTGGGCCCCAGACACAGGGGCGGCGCGGCCACCCCCTGGCCGCGCCAGCCCCGTGTGAGGGGGCCTGGTCCCCCCTCTGACATCGTCCTTTCGCCTATATATACCCCCTGACGAGAAAAACCTAAGGGCCCGATCAGTTTTCCAGAATACATCGCGATCCGCCGCCGCCGTCGACCCGAAGATCGGGAGGGTCCAGAAGCTCTTCCCGGCACCCTGCCGGAGAGGGGAATCGCCACCGGAGGTCTTCTTCATCGCCATGCTTGCCTCCGGAGCGATGAGTGAGTAGTCTACCTTGGACTATGGGTCCATAGCAGTAGCTAGATGGTTGTCTTCTCCACCATGTGCTTCATGTTTAGATCTCATGAGCTGCCCTACATGATTGAGATCACCGTTATGTAATACTATGATGTTGGTTTGTTGGGATCCGATGAATATTGGTGTTTATGATTAAGTTGTTGTACTAAATTATATCTTTTATTATCTCTATGTTGTTTATGATCTTGCATGCTCTCCGTTGTTAGTAGCTATCTTGGCCGAGTAGTTGCTAGTGACTCCAAGAGGGGGTATTTATGCTCGATAGTGGGTTCATGTCTCTATTTCACCTCGGGGAGTGACAGAAACCTCTAAGGTGGTAGATGTGCTGTTGCTACTAGGGAGAAAACAACATTCATATGCTCAAGGGCATATGCTTTGTTTACATTACACACTTTGCTTAATGCAATTATCTGTTGTTCGCAACTTAATACTTTTGGGGTGTTCGGATGATATCCCCGAGGGTGGATTATTAGTCATAGACGCAGTTGGATGGCGGTCTATGTATTTTGTTGTAATGCCCATAGTAAATCTCATAGTGATCTTCTTGACATATCACGTTATCTTTATTCTATCAATTGCCCAATTGTAATTTGTTTACCCAGCATGTTATTTTATCTATGGAGAGACACCACTAGTGAACTGTGGACCCCGGTCCTATTTTAATCATATTGCAATCACCTGTTTACTTTTCCCGCACTGTTTACTTTACTTGCATATTACTACTGTTTTCCACTCGATACACTCATAACCTTTGTTTCAAGCAAACCGGTGAGATTGACAACCTCATCGCAAGTTGGGGACAAAGTATTCGTTTGTGTGTGCAGGTTCCACAAACACCTTCAGTCGTCATCGTCTCTCTTCTCCTGATCGATAAACCTTGGTTTCTTAACTGAGGGAAAACTAGCCGCTACACTCATCATACCTTCCTCTTGGGGTTCCCAACGGGCTGGTCATCACCACGCACAAGGACTTACTGCTCCCACGTCAACTAAACGCCACAGCTCTTTTCTGGCGCCGTCACCGAGTAGCAGATTCTTTTCTGGTGCCGTTGCTGGGGAAGAGAGAAGATTTCTGCGAGGGGAGTTCTTCGCACACACATTCTTTACTTTTTTATTTGTTTTGCTTTACTTTACTTTATTTTACCTGCATTGCTTTTTATATCAAAAACCCAAAAAATTTAGAATCCTTGGTAGTTGTTTTTACTTGTCTTGCTTTATCATGCTTTCTATCAATGGTTGGTTTCTTAGAAACTAAATCTTTTTGGCAAGGTGGGTTCACAGAAGAGCAGCAAAATTATTATGAGGAACACCGCTTGTCACAAAAAGGGAAACACTTATGGGAACAAATCAATAGATTATATATCATTGCTAAAAATGTGTGCTCTACTTATAATGTTACTTATTGCTTTGATGAATCTTGTTGTTGTAGGAGGTATAAACACCTCCCTTTTCAATGTGAGTATAATGATGATGTTACCATATCTTCTTATATTAATGGAAATTACGACTTTTATGATGTGGAACAAATTGAAGAATTTATTGCTTGGAATGGTGCATTCGAACTTGCTTATTTGCTTGAAAATACTAATGATGCACCTTATAAATATGAGGTTTATGATATACTCACATTTTGCTTTGATAATTACAAGGAAGGAAATGGCTATATTCTTAAATATCTTAATAGATGCTCTCCAACGGAAGAGACTAATGCCTTGAAGGAGCCTATGGAAGAAGAAATTGGAAGCTCATTGGATGAAAAAGAGGAGGAGAGTGATGATCAAGAGGAGGAAGAATGGAGTTACCCATGTCTACCTCCCAATAAGAGTAACTCTTTAACTAATACTTTATTTGATCGCCCTCCATGCTTAACAAAGGAGGGTAAGTGTGATATTTATATTATTGAGTTTATTCATGATGCTACTGAAAATTATCATGAGAGAGGAAAATATGGTTGTTGGAATTCTCATGTTACTAAAATACCTCTCTTTACATTGGAAGTTCCAAAGTTGCTCTTGTTTTATCTACCCATACTTGTTACTATGTGTTTCTTTAATTTATTTTCTTACAAGATTCCTATGCATAGGAAGTGGGTTAGACTTAAATGTGTTTTATATTTGCTCCTTGATGCTCTCTTTTGCTTAAATTCATATTTCTTATGTGAGCATCTTCTCAAATTACTAAGCCTAGCTCAAAGGCGTTAAAGAAAAGCACTCTTGGGAGATAACCCATTGTTTACTTTTCAGTACTTTTTCTTTTATTTGAGTCTTGGAAGTCATTACTACTGTAATGACCGCTCCTTATCTTGTTTATTTCGTTTTTGTGCCAAGAGAAGCCTCTAATTTGAGTGAGGTAAAGATTTGGGGTTATTGCTGTCCTGAAACTGTTTTCGGTGCTGCACCGTAAAAATTCGTGAAAATTCTCTGTTTATCTTTTGGACCTGCGATTTCTTGTGCATATGCCCCAGGTTATATCCAAACTTTTCTTAGTTGAACACTTTTTGATTTGAGCAACGGAAAATCCCTCAAAAATTCGTCCATTATCAGCTGTCCAGTTTTGATAGATTTCTGCCAATATTTGTTTTTGCCACTTTATCGCTTTCTTTTGAGTTCTTTTTTATCATGGAACTCTTGTGGAAGTTGCTACAGTAGTATATACTTTATATGTGGTGGTTTTGGGTTGAAACCTGAAGCTAAAAGAGGTTGAATATATTTTATGCTTACACTAATGTTGCTAATAGAATTGTGTTTAGTTTTGTATGAAGAAAGTTTTCAAGTGTAGGGATTGGAGAATGATGAGATGAGTTGAAGAATGGACAAAAGCTGAAGCTTGGGGATGCCCATGCATCACCCCAAGAAATATCCAAGAAGTACAAGCGTCAAAGCTTGGGGATGCCCCCGAGGCACCCCTTCTTCATCGGCAAAAATCAGGTCACCTTTCAAAACACTATATTTTTATTGCTTCATGCACTATGTGTTTTTCTTGGAGCGTCAGTTGTTCTAGTTGTCTTAGTTTGTTTAGTTTGTTTGTTTGCTGCAATAAATGGTTGGACCCCAACAAATTTCCTTTGAAGGAGATGTACTCGTTTTCATTTGCAAAGAATGCTCTAGTTTTCACTCTTATTAATCGAGCATTCTACTTTGTCTGCTACTGCTTTTGGTTTTCGTTTTCGCCTTGATATGCGTTCAGATCTTGTCATATCTTTTCATCAAGGTGTATTTTTGCCTCTGATCTTCATTGGTTTTCATCAAAAGAGGTGCTTATAAAAATTTCAAATGGTGTTGGAAAAGAGAAAAAGCTTTGTGCAAAATAGTGGTACAAGAAGAAGCTTGTGTAGACTGCGGCTTAGGCTTTTTCATGTCATGCTTGATGTCTTTTTGATAGTATGCTTAGTGGTTTTGCTGTAGCATGACTTGTCTCAAATAACTGAGATTGCTTAATGAGCCTTTGAAAAAAATCATGCGTTGTTTTTATTGTATGGAAGCATTATTTTGGTTTTCTCCTTGATGCTTTATTTGGGTTGACTTGGCGCATGCTCACACATGTTAGACTCTTACAAAGTCGCCATTAGCCTTCATGATCATTTAGTTTTTGACTTTTGATGCCATCTTATGCTTCTTTTAATGTCGCTTTGTCGCTTTGCATGATTATGGCCATTATTGCTCTCTTAGTTGGTCGCTCCCAGTCTTTTGCTAGCCCTCGCCTTGTACTGAGTATGAGCTCTACTCGTGCATCCAACTCCTAAAAGCCAAAGTTTTCCATTGTGTCCACCATACATACCTACTAGCAATTTGCTATTCCAAGTAAATTTGACTTGCTTTTATATTCTCTTCAAATTAAACTCTTACCAGTGTTATGCGAAACTCGGATAGTAAAGCTCTCACGAACCGGAAGGCACACTTTACTTTTTCCTATTCTTAAAAATTTGACATTGTGGTCTTTTATGCTGAGTTGTTATGCTTGCAAGTTGTAAGTTGGATTCTAGCCCAGCCATGCTGTCATGGGGCAAGCTTTCAACATTGCACTTCTTTTTGAGTTGATATCGTGATCTTTTGTTTATGGATGCCCGCTGTGTGAAATGAATTGGGAATCTTGTGAGGATCATGGAGTTTTTATATGTGTTAGGGAAACGCCGGGCCGCCAATCTAAGCCATGCATAATTCATGGTGGAAATTTGCAGCATACCCATGGTGAACATTCGACGACGCATCTCACAATAAAAAGCTAAACAATATAGCAAATAAAAGAGATGTCGAGGTGTTCTTTGTCTGCTTGTCCTGTCATTTTGGTGTGGGCTTGTTCCATGTCATCGGGCACGGAGGTACCCCATTGGCGGTTCTCAATGATATGCATATACTTACAATGACAAGAGCCTTGCTTGGGACTCTAAGTAAATTAGCATGGTTTGGGTACTCGTATTCACGGGACACGAGGTCTTCAACTTATGATTTGTCAAGCATATGCATCATAATTGTTCTCGCATTAACTTTAACCATTCAAGATGCTTATGATGGGGGCAATGAGAGCTCAAAGCCGGTAAGTACCATAATTTTTGAAGGTTATAAAACTTGCAATCACTGCTTCCCTCTGCGAAGGGCCTTTCTTTTACTTTTATGTTGAGTCACCACCTTCTTTCTTTATGCACCATTAAGAGAGCATAGTTATCATTCTTAGTGTGATATGCATTGTCCCAAGGTTCATTGATTGACTCATATTGTTGGTTTCACTTGTTCTTAAATTATTTGTATCTAGTCGCCCTCTTAAACTTTGAGGTGTCCTATGCATTTATGTTTTGCTCTCTTTGAAGGACAAGCTGAAAACCATTTGTATGTTTTTCCTTATGATTTGAACACACGTTTGACTTTCATTGTTTCATTACCATGATCTTTTGTTTGTGTTCATTTGCATGTTTACAACATGGTTGCTAAGTTCTTATTGTCATGATTATATCTTTCATGCCCATGTTTTAAGTTCTATTGATCCCAGCTCACCAATGCTTACATATATGATCAAGATTGTGTAGGTGCATGTCACCTCAAAAATTATTCTTTGTTATCACTTACCTACTCGAGGACGAGCAGGAGTTAAGCTTGGGGATGCTTGATACGTCTCAAACGTATCTATAATTTTTGATGCTCCATGCTTGTTTTTACACCATTTGCCTATTGTTTCGTTACACTTAGTGGCACTTTTATACATTTTCTGGAACTAACCTATTAACGAAGTGCCACAGTGCCAGTTTCCTGTTTTCTGTTGTTTTTGTGTTTCAGAAGTGATACACAGGAAATATTCTCGGAATTGGACGAAACAAGTTCCTGAAGTCATATTTCACGGGGAAGCTCCCAAACATCCGAAGACCTGACGGAGGGGGGCCACGTGGGCCCCAGACACAGGGGCGGCGCGGCCACCCCCTGGCCGCGCCAGCCCCATGTGAGGGGGCCTGGTCCCCCCTCTGACATCGTCCTTTCGCCTATATATACCCCCTGACGAGAAAAACCTAAGGGCCCGATCAGTTTTCCAGAATACATCGCGATCCGCCGCCGCCGTCGACCCAAAGATCGGGAGGGTCCAGAAGCTCTTCCCGGCACCCTGCCGGAGAGGGGAATCGCCACCGGAGGTCTTCTTCATCGCCATGCTTGCCTCCGGAGCGATGAGTGAGTAGTCTACCTTGGACTATGGGTCCATAGCAGTAGCTAGATGGTTGTCTTCTCCACCATGTGCTTCATGTTTAGATCTCATGAGCTGCCCTACATGATTGAGATCACCGTTATGTAATACTATGATGTTGGTTTGTTGGGATCCGATGAATATTGGTGTTTATGATTAAGTTGCTGTACTGAATTATATCTTTTATTATCTCTATGTTGTTTATGATCTTGCATGCTCTCCATTGTTAGTAGCTATCTTGGCCGAGTAGTTGCTAGTGACTCCAAGAGGGGGTATTTATGCTCGATAGTGGGTTCATGTGTCTATTTCACCCGGGGGAGTGACAGAAACCTCTAAGGTGGTAGATGTGCTGTTGCTACTAGGGAGAAAACAACATTCATATGCTCAAGGGCATATGCTTTGTTTACATTACACAGTTTGCTTAATGCAATTATCTGTTGTTCGCAACTTAATACTTTTGGGGTGTTCGGATGATATCCCCGAGGGTGGATTATTAGTCATAGACGCAGTTGGATGGCGGTCTATGTATTTTGTTGTAATGCCCAGAGTAAATCTCATAGTGATCTTCTTGACATATCACGTTATCTTTATTCTATCAATTGCCCAACTGTAATTTGTTTACCCAGCATGTTATTTTATCTATGGAGAGACACCACTAGTGAACTGTGGACCCCGGTCCTATTTTAATCATATTGCAATCACCTGTTTACTTTTCTCGCACTGTTTACTTTACTTGCATATTACTACTGTTTTCCACTCGATACACTCATAACCTTTGTTTCAAGCAAACCGGTGAGATTGACAACCTCATCGCAAGTTGGGGACAAAGTATTCGTTTGTGTGTGTGCAGGTTCCACAAACACCTTCAGTCATCATCGTCTCTCTTCTCCTGATCGATAAACCTTGGTTTCTTAACTGAGGGAAAACTAGCCGCTACACTCATCATACCTTCCTCTTGGGGTTCCCAACGGGCTGGTCATCACCACGCACAAGGACTTACTGCTCCCACGTCAACTAAACGCCACAGCTCTTTTCTGGCGCCGTCACCGAGTAGCACACGCCAACAAGTTCTCTGGCACTATTCATCACCGCGCCATCAGTGGCCAAGGCATTTCTTTAATGCCTTTGAGCTAGGCGCAGTAACTTGAGAAGATGCTCATGTAGGCGCCATAAAAGAGCTTAAGGCAAAGGCGCCATATAAAAACTTGAAGCAAGAGAGAGCATCAAAAAGCAAATGTGAAACACATTTAAATCTAAACCACTTCCTATGCATAGGAATCTTGTAAGAAAATAAATCAACTAAGCACATAGTAACAAACTTGGATAGATAAAACAAGTGCAACTTCAAGATTGGCAACATAAAGAGGGGAAACTTAATATTGTTGAGATCCATCAAACCATGTTTCCCTCTCTCATAGTTACTTTCAGTAGCATCATGAATAGAATTAACAATATAACTATTACATAAAACATCCCTATCATGAGACACATGCACAAAAGGATTAATACTCCCCACATGAACAATCGTAGTAGGAGCAAGTTCAACAAAATTATTCTCATCGCCATAATCATATAAAATAGGAGGCATATTGTAATCATACCTTGTTTCCTCCTCAATAGTAGGTGAACTGAAAATATTATACTCATCATTGTAATCATCATAAGCAATAGAATAGCTATCTTTCAAAGCGTGTTCATTTATAAACATATCATCATTGAAAGGAACATAGATAGCACTAATCATACAACAATTATTAACCTCATAATTTTTAGAATCCGTACCAAAAAGATTTTGAATATCAAAAGTAGAGTGCTTTTCCCAATCATGATCACTAACATAAGTAACAGGCATAAGCACATCATCAAGTTCAGACTCATCAAAAATTATAATAGGAGCAACATGCTTAGGGGAAGATACCGTTTCCTCTCTCCTTTTACTCCTCTTCTTCTTCTTCTTCTTCTTACTCTCTTCTTTAGGAGGGAGAGGCTTCAAAGGAAGCTTCTCCACATAATCTGGTTTACTGACAGAAACGACAGAAGAAACTTTGGAGGATTCCTCCTCTCTATTAATAAGATGGAAACATATATTAGTCCTGTCATAGCTTGGCAAAACATCAAGTTTTATAATATTTTGTATGTAAGTATTTGCGAGGCAATCTTTAACACAATAAAGACGACAACCCTGCAGGATGCTAATATTTTTAAAAATGCTCATATCTACCAAAGAAGTTTTTCTAGATAACTCTTCACACCCTAAAAACAAAGTAAGCTCATCATGCTGATTGAGAGTGATCTTGTCATCACAATACAAGCTTTTGGTACTCATTCGATTAGAAGGGTCACTATTATAGCCTGAGCATTGAAAATTAAAATGACCATTTTCATGGCAAAGTTCATAAATAAAAGGATAAAGCTCACAAACCTTTTTACCAAGCTCATCTAGAGCTTTATCCCACATTCGGGTTTCTTCATTCCTATCATGGATACAATAATCTTCTTTGTTGTGACTATGTTCACAAGGTCTAAGTACTCCACAAAAATTAACATGCTTATAAGAAATAGTACTTTCAGAGGTTTGAGCATGTTTATTGCAATTATCAATAACAATATCACTTTCTATGCAAGTGTCTTTAAAAGGTTCATGATACACGTCCCCATTTCCCTTAGGAACATTAATATGGGAAGCAAAGGCTCTAAAGCAATCAACCATATTTTGAGGATCAAGACCATATTTAGCACTAAGCTCTTGAAAATCAGAAGTTTTAGCCAAAGACTTAATGCAATCATACTCATATTTTATACCTGATCCTTTACTTTTGTCGCTATCCCAATCTTCAATATTGTTTTGAATTGTTTCAAGCAGATCCCACTTGGCATCAACCTCCTTGCTTGTGAAAGACCCATTGAAGCATGCATCTAGATAGTCCTTGTAATATCCTGAAAGCCTTGCATAAAAATTATTAATAACAATATTACGGGGAGGATCATGAATGGGACATATGAGCATTAGTGACTTCAATCTTCCCCACGCTTGGGCAATGCTTTCTCCATCATGAGGATGAAAATTATAAATATAATTCCTATCTTTATGAACCTCACTAGAAGGATAGAATTTAGAATAAAAGAGAGGTACAATTTCCTTCAACGTCTTATACCATTCCGCCGCTCTGCCCTTCAGTGATAAAGAAAATAGCTTCCTCTTAACTTCACCTGTAGAAATACCTGCACACTTGAACAACTCGCATAGTTCATGTATAAAGAGCAAATGATCACCAGGATGGACAGTTCCATCCCCTAGCAGTTATTCATAGCACGTTCGACAATTTTCGTAGGTATTTTAAAAGAATGAGGATCACAAGCATCATTAGAAACATCACATATGGGAGATAAAATATCATCAGAGCGAATTTTGTCCACAAAGCTGGGGAACAAAAAATATCATGCTTAACAAAACCAGCTTCCCCAAGCTTAGACCTTTCTATAGCATTAGTAATAACGGTGTTCAAAGAATTCATACAAATAATATTGCTATGCGAATTAGGCTCCAAAGGTTTTTCAAACACTTCAAATCTAAACTCAGGAAAGACACTATAAAACTCTTTATTTTTCATTAAGCCTAACTAGTGAAAATAAAAAAAATAAAAAAGATATAATTGCAGAATCTAAAGGAAATAACTTAGAGCACTCACCAGCAACTAAAAGACTTAGTAACCAAAGGATGTGAGTACCTTTTACCTTACCTCCCCGGCAACGGCGCCAGAAAAGAGCTTGATGTCTACGCACGCTTCTATCCTTATAGACAGTGTTGGGCCTCCAAGTGCAGAGGTTTGTAGAACAACAACAAGTTTCTCTTAAGTGGATCACCTAAGGTTTATCAAACTCAGGGAGAAGGAGGTCAAAGCTAGCCCTCTCAAGCAACCCTGCAATTACGATACAAAAAGTCTCTTGTGTCCCCAACACACCCAATACACTTGTCAGATGTATAGGTGCACTAGTTCGGCGAAGAGATAGTGAAATACAAGTAGTAGTGATGATTATAAGTAGTGAATATAATCTGAAATAAATATCGCTACGAGCAAACATGTAACGAAATTGAAAGTAAACGGTGTTCAATTCTTGGAAACAAGGCCTAGGGATCATACTTTCACTAGTGGACACTTTCAACAAAATAACATAATTGAACCAATAGATACTAACTTCCATATGCCACTCTAAACAATTCTCCAATGGAAAATGAACACTAATCATGCGTAGGGCTAGGAAGCACTCCTCAAAGTTCATATTTCCCCAAACTAGATTATCCCACACTATCACCATGAATGCACTAGATGGTTCCAACAAACACCAACAATTCATAGAGACATTAACCAAAAAGACACACATAATGAGCACACTAGTCACCTTCCCATTATGAGACGAGGTGTCTCCGGAGTTTACAATAATAAAGCACGGGAGTAGCATAATATCTGAATAATAGCATCTACCAATTCAACTAGATAGAAAGCTCACGATCACATAAAGATCACATCATGGGAGAGAGAAGTGAACTACATAGCTACCGGTAGAGCCCTCAGCCCCGGGGGAGAACTACTCCCTCCTCATCATAGGAGACAACAAGGTTGGTGGAGATGGCGGTGAAGTCGATGAAGACGGAGGAGGAGGCGACGGCGTCGATGGAGATGGCTTTGGGGGCACTTCCCCGACCCGGCAGGGTGCCGGAACAGAGACTTCTGTCCCTCGAAATTTGTCTTCGACGGCGGCGGTGCTACGGAACTGTTCTGGGAAAAACGCCGAACTTTTTAGGGTTTTCCGTCCCGAGGCTTTTTATAGGCGAAAATGCGGCGTCAGAGGTGGGACCAGGCGGCCTCACCATAGGTGGGCGCGGCCAGGGGATGGGTCGCGCCCCCTGGTGGTGAGCCTGGCTCTTGGGCCCCCTCCGTCTCATCTTCGGTCTTTGCGAAACTTCGGTAAAAATAGGAGGTTCGGCTTTTGTTTCGTCCAATTCTGAGAATATTTCCTGTGTACCTTTTCTGAAACACAAAAACAGCAGAAAATAGGAAACTGGCACTGTGGCATCTTGTTAATAGGTTAGTTCCGGAAAATGCATAAAAACGCCACGAAGTGTAACAAAACTCAAAACAAATGGTGTATAAATAAGCATGGAGCATCAAAAATTATAGATACGTTTGAGACGTATCACCGATGCACCTGCCTGGCAGGCTCCATCACCTCCATGCATGCATGCGACGATACTTCCGGCAACATCCACCGCTCCTAGCAGCGCTAGCTACAACCATTGCACAATGCCCATCCCTCGCCAACTTTACTTGTCGCAGGCTCAGATCGCTTGCCAATCATGGTCTGCACGAGGCACACTGGCTACACACGCTCACAAAATATGCCCCCTCGGACTGTCAAAAAAAAATGCCCCCTCGGTGTTCATGGGTCGTGGCTGCCCCGCTTGCCCTGTCCTAGACTGCTAGGGCTGGGCTTTATGGGGCACCGAACATGATCGCGCACAACTTCTCTTCAAGTGTGGAGGGCGATCATAGAAGGACGCGAGGCAATGAAAGTGGGCCTTGTTTGGAGAATTGGTACAGGAGAGAGTACTCACGCTTGGAACCCAAACTGGGGAGGTCCTATTCAGCGCCTGTAGTGTCAGTTACCAACCGACGCCTGAAGTATTTCCAAGTGGGCCGGCCCAACTTGGCCAAGTTTTTTTCTTTTTTTCTTCTTTTTTTCTTTTACTGCAATAATGAAATCTGTTCAACATTTGAAATTTGTTAAAAACCGAAATCTGTTAAAATTTGAAATTTGTTCAATCTGAAATCTGTTAAATTTTAAAACGGTTCAAAATTCAAGTTTGTTCAATTTGAAAATCTGTTACATTTTGAATTTGTTCAATTTCAAATCTGTTCAAAATTTGAATTTGTTCAATCTTGAAATCTGTTCATAATACGAATTTGTTCAATTTGAAATCTGTTCGAAAATCAAATTTGTTCACTTTGAAATCTATTCCAAAATCAAATTTGTTCACTTTGAAATCTGTTCCAAAATCCTTTTTCTTTTTGAACAACCAATTTGAACATTCGAATTTTGGAACAGATTTCAAAGTGAATTTTTTTTGAAAAATATTCACATTCAAAAAAAATCGATTTTAAAAAGTTTCAGAAAAGAACCGACCATAAAAACGCGAAATAACCAAAAATCGGACCAACCTGAAACCAAAAAACCAAATAAACCCGTTCCCAACCTGTACAAACTATCATGTTATTGGGCCGGCCCGTTTCAGACAGTACCGCTGGACAAGGGTGTGCGTCGGTTCGTAGTTGACACAAAGAGCGTCAAATAGGATTCACCCCCAAACTGGCTCCCTCAGTCCCTCGTGATTACAGGCTTCGGATGTTGGCGTGTTTGAAATTAGATCCACCGATGGTGGCCTCTTTATTGATAGTTTATCAGTGACGTGGAGGGTTGATCTTCTAGAGGAGTTCTTTTTACCTATGGATGTCGAAGTCATACGACAGATGGACCCCATTGAGTTTAAAGCGCATTGAAGATAGATGGGCCTGGCACTATGAAAAGAATGGCCTTCTCACTGCTTGACAAGTTTACCTTTTGTTTGTCCTCACAAAAAACAACGAGAGGATTTGCTAGACGGGAGATCGGCGGGGTCGGGTGCAGAAGCGAAAGGCAAAGCTTGGCAGCGGCTTTGGAGAACTCAAGTGCCATCAAAACTAAGGGTTTTTCTATGGAGTCTGGCACAACAATCCCTACCAACTGGTGATATCCATTGCCATCGCAAGATGGCTCTGACCAACTTGTGTTGCGTGTGTGGAGCGGAGGATTCATGGCGACTGACGAAGGAATGACAGATGGGCCCCCGACATTCGCCTACCTGGTTTTCGGTCCAGGTAGGGTGTCTCTGGAAAGGCCTTCGAGACCTATCAAGGCAATGGCCTGACGCGGCCCAGGAACATTACTTGGTGCACAAGCAAGATTTTCGGAGGAGTCCAAGTTAGATTAGGTCTCGGTTGATCCGATCTGTACTTGGCTTGGGGGATACTCCTGAGACCTAGCCTTGACTTATAAAAGGCTGGGAGGGAGGTCTCAAAGCCCTAGACACTTTTCCACCCACCTCACGCTGGAGCGCTCGATAATTTAGAGCCCTCTACCTTGGCTAGATCCAATCTACGCCTTCATTGTAACACCATCATCACCGTCACCACATCAATACAAAGTCAGACAAGCAGGACGTAGGCCTTTTACCTTTCGAGGGGGCTGAACCTGGGTAAATCCCCGTGTCCTTCTGCTTTCGTCTGATCGCCGTCGAGTTCGCCAGGTCCTCAATTCGCTTCCTAGATCGAAAGCCCTTCGACATGGGCATTGCCGGGGATAAACCTCGTCAGCGACACTCACTGATCAGCTGTCCAGCAGAGAGATCGGTTTGGGCTCTGACAGAGGAGAGTATTGCAGAGAAGGTATGTAGCTGCGAGGATCCATCGGCAAAAAACTGGTTATTCACCATGATGGAAGCAATGCCTCAGGATGAGTTTGTAGTAGTAGCAGTCACGCTGTGGGCAATCTGGTACGCCCGACGGAAGATGATACACGAGGTACGCCCGACGGAAGATGATACACGAGGATGAGTTTCAGAGCCCTTTATCGACTCGCCTCTTCATCCAAAACTATCTGCGCGATTTAATGGCGGCTTTCCCAAGCAAAGGGGGAGAGAAACACGGGGTGGCGCGACGCCCACCCAAGTGGATATCGCTGGTCGAGGACTGCGCAAAGATGACGTTGATGCAGCTGTAGCGAAATCAAAGTCGGGTGGTGCGGTAGCGGTGGTTGTGCCGGAGCACGGATGGATCATTCATGGGAGCATCACGGACCCCTCCGGCCTCCGTCTCGAAGCAATGGCGTGCCGCGAGGCTCTGGCTTTGGCCGAGGACCTGCATATCAAGAGAATCACCGTAGCATCTGGCGGTGATTAGCGACATGTGGACGCCGTACTCTGGAGTTTATAGCATGCTTTTGAAATAAATAAAGGATTCAGCGGATCGTCTCACTGAAGTTTCGTTTAGACATGAGAATAGGGTTTCAAATACGGAAGCTCATAGGCTAGCTCGTTGTGTGGGACGTCAGATTTGTGGTTCCTCCAACCCTCTGCCGGTCTTTGTATCCATGACAATTAATGTTTTAGTTCAATCCCTCAAATTAAAAAGAAACAACTTCTCTTCACCGATGGGGACCGCAGCTCATGGTCAACTGATTAATAATCTTGGTTTGACATTTTACAGGACGGTATCCAACCGACAGCACCAGCCCACGAGATGCCAAACGGTCGCATCCTTATCTGCTCTGTAGTCTGTACGTATGTCACGCTACGTACGTGCGAGCTTCGATTCGAAGAGTACGTAAGTCAAGTGTACAGATCGGGAGGTTGCTACGTGACAACGTGCATGCGATATCATCGCATCACGCATCACCTCCAACAAGTCAGAGTGTGCTTCCCTCATCTGGTTCACTTGCGAAAGCGAGATGATCGAGGCTGATAGCAATATATGTTCAACAACACTCTGTGGCTCGCTTCGATCTCTCACGGGGTTAGGTAAACCGAGGGTTACTTATTAAAACAACAAAAACGGCGCGCGTCGCTACGTACAGTACAGATGATTGAGAGGGCGCATAGTCCTTTTTTTTTACACGCGACCACAGATCGATTTCCATTAGAGACAACGGAAACAAACGGCACCAGCCAGAGTCCAGAAATGGGGGGGGGGGGGGGAGGAGGGGGGGGGGGACGCCGCCTACTGCTAGCGTTCACAAAGAGAGATTCTTGAACCACTTAAAGCTATTACAAGTTTAAAACCTGACAAACCGGAGCACGAGCACCAAAAGCCCCTGAGAACACTTAAACCAGCTGACAGCAAAAGCAGAACCACCCAAAGCCTACACCAGAACCAACTAAAACGAGCTCCACGAGCAAAGAGAGAAGCTAAGCTTGAGGTCCAGCATCCTCCTGATTGTCGTCCACCTCTCCACCATCATTAGCTTGACGATTACCATCGATCCTCAACCTTGCTGGAAAGTTGGAGCGAACCGAACTCAGCGCCGTCTGCTGAATGATATCAGCACCATGACGAAGAGCATCACCATCAGCCTGCACATTTAAACCTGCCCAGTATTTCATAAAGACAACAGCAAAGCAAATTAGTTCAGCAGGAGTTTGAATCAATTTGCCTTCAAAACATGCCCTGTTCCGCAACTTCCAGATGGCCCAGCAAATGGCCGCCACTCCCGCAATTTGAACATTACGGCTAACAGGGAGAAATTGTGGAATCCACCAGAAATATTGGGAAAAAGACCCCGGACGCGTGGGAGCCCCTACTGATCTGGCCACACAACTCCAGACAAATTTTGCAGCAGGACAAGAAAAGAAGAGATGTAATATGCTCTCATTCTCGTTACAGAACTGGCATTTGGTATTGCCACTCCAACCCCTTCTCAGCATGTTATCTTTTGTGGCAATAGCATTATGCCAAATCAGCCAGAGCCAAATCTTAATTTTGAGAGGAATTTTCGCTTTCCACAAGTGTTTAAAGGATCTGTCGATCCCATTGCTGCATATGTTCTTGTACACCGATTTGACAGAAAACTTGCCATTTTTTCCCACTTCCAGATGGGTTTATCCATTTCCTCAGATAGAGCAACATTACACAAGATATTTCTCAGCTCTCTCATTTGCTCCTGCAAGTCCACTGTTAACCATCTTCTAAAGGAGAGGTTCCATCTTGATCTAGCTGCTTGTGCTACTGTCATATCTTGATCATTTGAGATTTCATATAAATCAGGAAATTGATGTTTCAAAGAATTTGGACCACACCAACTGTCACCCCAAAAATGAGTTCTAGCACCATTACCCACTTGCATCTTTCTTCCACAGAGATAGATCTCTTTAACATGCAACATATCTGACCAAAGTGCCGAATCTTTCTGTTTGTGACTAGCTGAGAAAACAGTAGAATTCTCCAGATATTTCCTCCACATGAATCTCTGCCAAGGGCCATCAACATTCTCCAGCTTCCACCACCATTTACACATCAGACTGATATTAAATTTAGTCAGATTTTTGATTCCCAAACCCCCTTTGATTTTGGGCTTACAAATGATTTTCCAAGAGACAAGGTAGTATTTCTTCTTATTTCTGCTGCTAGCCCACAGAAAAGCTCTGATAGGTTTCTCCATCTGATCAATATTTGTTTTATGTAACAAACGTAAGGACATCTGATAAACTGCACTGTTAGACAAACAGGCATCAATTTTGGTAACTCTCCCACCAATGGAAAGAGCATTCCCCATCCAGCCATCAGTCCCTTTCTTAATTCTCTCTCCAACAAAACTCATCTCAGCAACAGTGGTTCTTCGATGGCAAACAGGGGTCCCTAAATATTTTATGGGCCAACTCCCACTCTGGCAATTAAACAAATCAGCATAGAACTGTAACTTCAAGTCATCTGTTTGAATAAGTAACACGTCACTTTTTTCAAAGTTGATTTTCAGACCTGACATAGATTCCAAAGTGTACAGTAGAAGTTTGAGATTGATAGCACTGTTCACATCATCCTGGATAAAGAGCATTGTGTCATCTGCATATTGCAAGATAGAACAACCCCCATCCACAATATGATCTGCTAACCCCAAGATTAGACCATTCTGAAGAGCCATATTGATCATTTTGGACAAACTGTTGACTGCAATATTAAACAGAGTGGGAGCAAAAGGATCTCCTTGTCTGACACCCTTATAGCTGCAGAAATAAGGACCAGTTTTATCATTAACCTTGACACTCAAGGTCCCCTGCATTACAGCTTTCCTGATCCAAACCAACCATTTCTCACTAAAACCCATTTGTCTGCAGCAATCGAACAAAAAGCTCCAATTCACCTTGTCATATGCTTTTTCAAAGTCAATTTTCAGAACAACACCTTGCTGCTTCTTATATTTGGTTTCCCTTAGAATCTCCTGCAGCAAACTGACCCTGCAGCAAACTGACCCCATCTGCAATAAATCTTCCTCTAATAAAGGCATTCTGGCACTCATTGATGAGTTTGGACATAACAGCTTTTGATCTAACTGTCAAAACTTTAGTGAAAATCTTAAAGAGAACTTGCAACAGGAAAATTGGTCTAAACTTCTGGATTGTAGAGGCTTCATCAGTTTTTGGGATTAAAATAATCGTACTGTAGTTGATTCTGGCCAAATCAATTTTATGCAAATAGAAATCATTAAACAGAGCCATAAGATCATCTTTCACAATTTCCCAGCAAGATTGATAAAATTCAACAGGGAAACCATCAGGCCCAGCAGCTTTATTTCTCTCCATTTGATCAATCACAGATTTTATTTCCTCTTCAGAGAACTCTCTGTCCATGTCTGGCCTGTCAAAGTCAGATAATTTCTCACTTTCCTCCCAAATTTCATCTCTCAAACGAGTACAGCAGGAAATCTGGGGCCCAAACAAATTTTTATAGAAGGCAGTGGCATGATTGAGCAGATCAGGTGTCCCTTGAATTACCTCTTCTCCATTCTGTAGAGAGAATATAGTTCTTTGCCTCCTATGACCATTAGCAATACGATGAAAATACTCAGTATTATTATCACCTTTAAGTAACCAGTTTTCCCTTCCTCTTTGATGCCAGTAATCTTCCTCCAACTCATAGATTTGCATGAGTTCTTGTTGAATCTGACTTTTCCTGAAAAGTTCCTCTCTAGAAAGAGTACCACACTCTTCCAGGTTTTCCAGATTTTGCAACTCCTGAGAAAGATCCTTCTTCTTTGTAATATCCTGACCTCTGAGATTAGCTCCCTAGCCTTTTAAATCTTTTTTGATGTTCTTCAGCTTCATGGTAAACAGTTCCAGGGAGTCTCTGGCTCTGACAGGCCTAGCCCACACTCTGGACACTCTGAGCAAGAAATTCTCATCCTTAATCCATCTCTTGTCAAATCTAAACTCCCTACTCCTCTGCTCCCTATTTTCCATAGTATCAAGAATAATAGTATTGTGATCAGAAATCTCTCTGACCAACTTGTGAACAGTGGTCAAAGGAAACAATCTTTCCCATTCCTTACTCATCAGGAATCTGTCGAGTTTCTCTAAGGTAGGAGTAGCCTGATTATTAGTCCAAGTATATTGACCACCAGATAAATCAATCTCTCTCAGATCACAAATATTAATGATATAATTAAACATGTCATTCCACATGTTGGGTCTGAGAGCTTTGTTCTTATCATCAGAGCCTCTGAGAAGATTGAAATCTCCACCAACTAGAAGAGGGAAATTTTGATCCCTGCAAACTTCCCCAAGATCTCTCGGGAACTGTTCTTTATCTTCCTCCTGGGCTGCACCATACACAATAACCAGACTCCACTTTTGCTGGATTTTGATATCAAACAGGATAACCTTTATAAAAAACCTGCTGACAATAGTGTCACAAATCTTAAATCTGTCAATCTTAAACCCTCCCAAAATGCCTCCTGATCTGCCAACTGAGGGCGACCATTTCCAGCAGAATTGATTTAGGGGATCAATTTTTCTGAAAAAAGCCTGGGAGTAATCTTTCTTGATAGTCTCTTGCAGGCCCACAAAGTCCAGCATCTCACTTTTGATGATATTTTGAAGAAAGACAGACATACCTTTCTTACCTACACCTCTGCAATTTAAACTTGCACCAATCATTGATATTTAGAATTTTGTTTTCTGGCCCAGGATCCAGACACAATATCACTCAAAGGGTGATATCTGTGAACTTTCACCGAAGCAGCACATGATTTTGCTTGTGCTACTCCAACAAAGTTGATTTTATTTGCAGACTCCCCTTTCCTTTTCTGTTTTCCCACTGATCTCATCTTCTTCCTTGTCTTCTTAGATATAACAGGAGTAAAGTCCAGAACATCCTCACTTTCATCATCAAAACCCAGGAGAAGGGTTGATTCGGCACAGAACTCTCATCAGCAGCTTTATCAGG
>QXEO01000362.1:0-51960 GCA_007115705.1 Dactylis glomerata | reverse complement strand
TATATTCTTCGCGCAGTGATGACGAAGAGCCGCCAACAGCTGCTCCACCAACTTCTCCTGCGGCCATTGATGAGCCTATCGAACCAGCTGTTGCACCGAGGGCTACTAGGTCCGGTGTGAAGAAGGTTCCTCAAGCCCGATACCCTAAACGCTCAAAGAAGGCCAAAGAAACCGACGTTTCTCTGGAAGCCCATGCATCTACGGTTTCTCCTGATGATGTGAGCAATTCTTCTTTACTTGCTTTCCATCCATGCACTTCTACTCTTACACACTTCTTTTCTCAGGCTTTAGTGAAGAGATTTATCGCCCTGGGCACGGAGTGTGCGGGGTACCTAAAGGTTGCGAAAGCTTCCGAAGGTACAATTTTGATGTCCTAGTCATTACTTTTCTTCTGTGCTTTCTCTTTTGCCACTTATCTGACTCCCTTTTGTCTTCTTTTGTAGCTGCCTTAGCAATAGCCAATGCTCGAATTGCGTCACTGGAAGCGGAGCTTAATGCTTCGTGAAAAGCTTACGATGCGGCGGCCACTGCTGAAGCGAATGCTGAGAAGTCACAGAAAGCTGCGCTTAGCAAGGCGAAGAAAGCTGAAAAAGCTTTAGCTGAAGCCAACAAGGAGCATGCTCAACGAGAACAAGCCGTGGCGAAGCGTCTTCACACGATGTCGACTGCCGCTGAAAGTAAGTGATTTGCCTTGTCTTCTATTGTCGACTTATGTTGCACTGTTGTACTTTGTTGACACTTGTCTCTTCTTTTCTTTTTTATTGCTCAGAATTTACCGGGGTATCTCCGTTGTCCTTGCAAACGGACGATGATCCTCTTATGAATGCGGTTAACCTACTCGAAGAAAACTGGATATCTATCCAGGAGACTTTCGAGTTAGTTAGCCGCGTTCTATCACGGCTGTTTGCCGGCTTGTGGCCGAAGAAAAGGGTGACAGTTCCGAAGGATAACTTGACTGAACTTGCCAAGTCCTTCGATACCACTGAAGACCCCACTCTCCAGCTGAAAGGCCTTTCCATTAAGCGCGGCGCCGAGGGTGCTATTGCGCTTTCTCTCGCTCATGGGACGAACTTCGACTGGGAGAGGGTTAGCTCCCCTCATGGCCACAGCCGTGACGAGATGAAGGTTTTCTTCGAGAGGGCGAAGAAGTTGGCGCCTGCATTGCTGACAACTATTTCTCCTTCGGCAGCCTCTGCGGTACCTGCTACACCAGCTTCAGCGGCGGAATATCCAGTACCACCATCGACTTCTGGCGAGGAAGCTGCCGTGCCCTCCTCTGCCATGGAACACAATGCTGAGGTGGCGTAGACTCGGTTTTCTTTGTAATTTTTTAGTTTTTCTCCCTTTGGATGCAAGAAACTCTAGTTGCGTGCAACCCGAGAACCTTAGTCATAGGGTCTTGCACGTATGTAAATATGTTTCCAGCGTATGAAGTATTATGCTGTCTCTCTGAAATGTTTTTCTCCTTTCTTTTCCTTTTTGGCTTTGCAGTTGATGCGCGTCAATGATCCTTTGAGTCATGTTCCTGCTCCTTCCTCTGACCGTGGATTCGATCCTCAGATTTCGTCGACTCCTAGTCGATGCAGTCAATGTGCAAAGTATTCTTCCAGGATATCTGACCTTGAGGCTCGCCTAACTTTGGCCAAATGTCAAGCACAGATGGCTATTAAAAAGGCTAGCCAAACAAGTAGCTATATGAAGAAAATCTCATCCCTTGAAGAAAAGGTTTCCAGTTTGATGGCTAAGGTTGTTCATAATGAAGAGTGCGAATCTTTCATTCTTGGCATTGTCGAGTCTGCCTGCGAGATGTTGCGATGTGAGTCTTCTTTCGACTTCTCCTTTCCCTGTTTGTGCACTGCCGTTTTTGCGACATCTTTTCCCATCGTATGTACTTGTCTGGATTTTGCTGCTGAGGAACGTCGAGTTGCTGAGCGAAATGTGGCTCTGGAGAAAATGTCGACTGGCTGTGAGACTTTGTGGTCTGATCCTCGACGCCGGAGCGCCATTGTATTGCTTCAAGACCGTGCCCAGCATATTGGCGAGTCAGTTGATGGTTGCCGGCGAGCTCTCACAACTATGCACTCCGTTATGCTTCCTCGTAATCCTTTGCCTGCAACTTTCCCACTTCTTCTTGATACTTTCAGATCCAGCCATCGTATTCATAGGTTGATAGAGCTGAACTTAGTGGCTGGTGCCAATTTTGCTCTCGGGTGGATACGCAAGTGGCACCCCAGGCTGAATTATAGCACGATGTCCCTGAGTTTGGCTCCGGGTAGAGCTAGCCTTCGGGTACATATGGAGAACACGCTGCAACCTGCTCGAAGACTCGTAGCTAAACTTCTGGAGGCAGATGCTGCGTTCTTCCGTGAGTACCATTATTTAGATCCTTTAGGCGTAGATGATTCTGACAACCCTATGTTGTAGAACGCGAGAGTTTATTTATTTCGCGACTATATGTCTGAAACTTATTCTCAAGGCGTACTTTGTATGATTCGTGCATTTGCCGCACCTTCTCGTTGAAAGACTCGTAAACTCGAATATGAGGAACGCTTTGTCTTTATTTATACTTGTAATATAAGATACATGGGGTGACCCAAGAGATCCGGCCTATGACCTGTGTTCTGGATCTAGAGGGCATTGCCCCTGGTATAACTCGTGGCTTTTACAGCCGTTACTTTTCTACTCTACTCTTTTGGTGCTTATGCTATCATGGTTTGTTCTTCTTTTCCTGCGTCTTTGTCTTCCCCTGATGCTTCTACTGGTGGTTTCTTCACCTCGGGCTCCGTAGCGCGTCCCTCGAGTAGCTTGATGCCTTCTGCAGTCGTGTTCTTCACCTTTTCTACATAGTTGGCTATCATGCCAAAGTTTTGCGCCATCTTGTGGAACTCCCTGTCGCAAAGATCTGAGACTTCAAAACTCCCTTTGACTGTAATTATTCCCCTTGGACCTGGCATTTTGAGTACCAGATATGTGTAGTGAGGTACTGCCATGAATCGCGAAAACGCGGGCCGTCCGAGGATTGCATGATATTGAGATGGCCAGTCCATGACTTCGAAGTCGAGCTTTTCTCTCCTGTAGTTTTGTCGGTTGCCGAAGCAAACATTGAGTGCTATCCGACCCAGTGGGTAATTGGCGCTTCCTGGCACGATCCCGTGGAAGGAACAATCTGTTGGTTTCTGGAACTCCAGCGATATGTGCATTGCCCTGAGTGTTTTTGCGTATATAAGGTTAATTCCACTCCCTGCGTCCATGAATATTCTGTCGACATCAAACGCGCCGATTTGAGCTTTGAGTACCAGAGGCGCGTTTCCTGGCCGAGGTACTGTTATAGGGTGGTCTTCTCTGTTGAACTCAATTGGCTGTTCTGACCAGTGCAGATACTCTGTTGCGGCTGGAGGCGAAATGACTGCTAGATTGACTTGTCGAGTTATGCTCTTTTCTTCTTTGTTCGACTTAGGCACAGGTTGTATCATTGTTGTGATGTGTCCTTTTGATGGGACATACCCTTCGTCGCCGTCGTGTCCCTTGTTTTGCTGATCTTGTCCTTGAGGAGCTCCGTTGTTTCCTTGCTGGTTTGTCGGAGGATTGTTGCTTCCTTCGAATCCTTGTCCCCTTGCTTCGGTTTGTTTGTTTATTGCTGCTTCTTGTAGTTTTAAGAATGTTGTGCAGTCTTTCATTGCGTGCCTTGATACTCGCTTCCCGTCGACGAACGCTGAGTGTATATGACAAGGCCCGTTGAGCATATCTTCTGGTGATGGGTTGTACTCTCTAGATTCTCTTGTAGGGAACTTCTTATAGTCCTCCTTTCCGTAGCTTCGATATCCTGAGCTTCTGCGATCATTTCCTTGATAGCTGTTGTCTTTATATCTTGCGGCGACTTGGCTATGCGAGCCGTAAGTGTCGTAGTTTCGGGATCGTCTCCTTTGGCTTCCATATCTATTTCTTCTGTCGTCCTCTGGAGATCACGTCCGCTTGTTGTTGCACGCATCTTCTCCATCTGCAAATCTGTTTGCTGTGTCCATGAGGTCTGACACTGTTTTCGGCTTGATTCTACCCATCTCTTCGACTAGGTCTCTTCGCCTTAATCCGATGATGAACGCGTCTATTGCTCTTTCGTCTGAAACTTTGACTGCTGAGGTTTTGATGAGGCTCCATCTTTGGATGTATGCCCGTAGTGTTTCGTCGCGTTGCTGTACGCACGCTTTGACTTCTTCTATTGATGATGGCCGTTTGTATGTCGACCTGAAGTTGCTTGTAAATTGCTTTGTGAGGTCCTCCCAGCTTCCAATGGATTCTTTCTCTAGTTTGCTCAACCATGACCTTGCTGCGCCGGTGAGGTGTAGTTGCAAACTTTGCATTGATGTTTCTTTGGTTCCTCCTAATATTTGAACTGCTTGTAAGTAATCTGCGAGCCACGATTGTGGTTCCTGTGATCCATCGTACTTTTGCTGATCATGGGGTAGCTTGAATCCCTTGGGAACTGGAGTAGTGCGAACCCTGCGGGTAAAGCACGATGCCCCCATCTCTTTCTCGTCGTCTTCATAGTCGCGTTTTCCATTCGGGGATCGCGATCTTCGAGTTCCGCCGTGCTGTTTTGGTGATGGTGATCGAGATCGATGCTTGCTGCTTCCGTGCCTAGGACTATTCTGACGGCGAGGTGACCTTGCTTTATGCACTTCCTTGTGCTGATATGCTTCTTCTCCTTTTGCTGATAGCTTGTGTCCCACCATGTTGAGTCCGTTCAATGCTGCTCTATGCATGTGTTCCCTAGGATCTCCTAGACTTGGTCAAGTTGTGAGTAGATATGCTTGCGCTGCTACTAATGCTGCTTCAGGTGTTTTCGGTAGGATGTTCCCCTGCTCGTCGACCGATAAGAAGGACGAGTCGAGGTTTTTCGAGATACTTTGCCTGTCGGAGTACTCGAGGTTGTCATACCTTGAGCCGTGTCGATGATTTTTCCTTGCGTTGCTGTATGATGCGTCGCTTCGTGCTTTGCGAGCAGCTTCGCTAGCTGCAATGGCTGAATCTTTTCTTCTTTGTATCTCTATCTTCTCCTTTGCTAATTGCTTTGCTTGCTGCCTTAGGGCGTAATGATACCCAAAAAGCATGTCCTTGCTGGAATTTGATGGTATTGGCGTGCCGTGTTCTACGGCTTCTCTTATTATTTTCCACTCGTCGACTGATAGCCGAATTTTTTCCCTGGCTGTGAGGGATTCTACGGTTTGCCCTTCTGCTAGGTGATTTGCTCCTCTGTCGATATTTGCTGGGTTTATCACTGGGTTGTTATTTTCATCGAATTCTTCTGAGTTGTCTCCCACAATGGCGAGCACCTGGCATTGTTTGCCGATGTTACTATTGAAGCTTAAGAAGATCGAGTCACCATCTTCAGAAAGCTCTAACCCTGTTTTCCATGTGTCTGTTGATTTGTCTGAGATACTGTCGAGGCAGATCATTGAGTTGGACTCCTTCGTCGAATTTCTCCTTCGCTTTGTTGTCTTCTGCGATTTCTTTGAGTTCTTCGCCTAGGCTGACCGGCGAGTTTACCTCGCTGGATGAACCGTCGGAATATTCCATCATTGCTACTGTTTCGGGCTCACTTGCCAACGGATCTTGTTTCGTCGGATCTGAAAGGCGAGATGAGCCCGATGGCCCAATGAGGATGCTCAAACTTCCAATTGTCAACTCCATCTCTTGATTTTCGTCGACTTCTGCACTGCTGTTGGCTAAAAGCGAAAAAGCCGTCGAATCCATGACTCCAACGCCCAAGGTCCCCACGGTCGGCGCCAATTGACGAGGGTTAACTCGACAAATGTCCTAGATGAAGGACTTAGGATCGGGGAGATAGGGCGTCGGATGAACTCGAAGGTAAAGTTAGTCGAAATAGGTGTGTATCGAAAGTAAACTTGGGTGTTCAACCTGGCTTGCTTTCAATCTGGCCTACACCGTCCCCTCCTGGCCCCTATATATAGGTGGCCAGGTCTCGAGGATCGGGTAGGGTACGATACAGATTACAATATCGACATACGGTAAGAACTCGTATTCGACTATCATTACAATTGGGCCTAGCTTATCGGGCCTCAGGGGTACTCAACTAGCGGGCTCTATTAACTATGCTTCTCGCTGTCATTGCAATTCACAGTGTTGAGTGGCATACCTAAGCTTCTCGCTGTCATTGCAATTCACAGTGTTGAGCTGGTCCACATAACAGATGAGTGGCATACCTAAGCTTCTCGCTGTCATTGCAATTCACAGTGTTGAGCTTCCTTTCAGTGTCCATCAACCAATCCTCGGCGTCCATTGGTTCCGGCGCTGATGCAAATGGAAGTGGTCTTGTATTCAGGAAGTCTGCCAGTGAGACTCCATGTACACCATCATTCTGTCCTTCACGGTTGTGATCCATCACATCTTGCATCATCTTGGTCTAGCACTCAATGAGCATCCGTTGCCTTTCATCTGCCATCCTCATATATTGGGCAAAATCTTGCTGTGTGAGAAATGGTGGTGGTGGTGGTGTCGGGGGGATGACCCCCGGTAGGGTCAAGAGACTAGAAAGACACAAGGTCTATGATTGACTTTATGCCGGGTTATCGAGGAAGGGCCTGGCCGGAATATAAGTGCATTGGCCAGGCCGACATATAATGTGTATCCCGGCTGATACTTGGATATGCCGGCATAGCCGAAATACTTATAAAAGTGTGCCGGTATATACTTAGATATGCCGGCCTAACCATTTGGTGTGTTGTGCAGGAGCAGGGGAGGCCGGATTACCCGACCCTCGTAGGTCGTTGGTCCGGCATATAAGTCCTGGGTATGGCCAACGGTCATATCCGGGATACTTAAGTCAACCAAGGTGTCACTTCCCTACAATCAAGGAAGAAAACATCCAAGCATGGTAGCAGAGTAAGATGGCAGGGTGCACAGTGGAGGTTACCTACCCTCACTGTGCACAAGTACGAGCTTACCGCACAGAGGTAAGGCCACAGTTCAAGAGGTACAAGGTACAGGGATATGGCGTCCCATCGAGAGCAATCAGGGGCGAAGTCAAGGGTCTCTGCCATCGCCACCAGCTCCTGTTTGGAGTGTAGCCCTTGTCTTGTGGTCTTGTATGACCGTTGTAACCCTGGCCACCACTATATAAGGTGGCACAGGGAGTCCTGGTGAGAAGGTTGAGAGGTGGGTGACTGGAAGAAGGTTGAAGGCTCCTACACTTAGCAGTTCATCTTCCTTCTCTAGCAGAGAGCTTGGAAGCACCATTGTGGTGTACTACATCGACCCATATATACAATCAGTAGAGCAGGAGTAGGGGTGTTATCTCCTTACGAGAGCCCCGAACCTGGGTAGATCAGTGTCTCTTTCTGTCGTGCTTTTTAGCTCGTTCCCCTCTCCCGAATCCTCCAGCATCTAGTTCGGCCCCCATTTAAGCCATCCTATGGCATATGTTGTTTCACCACGACGACATTTGGCGCCCACCGTGGGGCATCAGATCGATATGCTGGGCGGAGTGTTCATTCGGACGGGGTCTGTGATAGCAGCTTCGGGAGTGCGCGTGGTCTCTGGCCTCGTCCAGAGGCTAGGCTCGCTCAGTTTTGTCAGTGACAACGCCGGTTGTCTCGGTGGCCGGCCGTTCCCCAGGGATGGCCGGATTATGTCTTTCGGTTCCCACGAGGTGTACGTGGGGACTGAGAGAATTTGCAGGAAGGAGGTGCTGGTGGCGTCGGATCCTCCGTCACATCGGCTGGCTCACGCTGGGCGTAGCGCTCGCTCAGTAGAGTCGGCTGAGGTGATGATGGCCGGCACATCCGTGCCGCCGGCGGAGGATGCCGGCAAAGCAGCAGCGGTCGGAGCTTCTCCTCCGGAGCCGCCGAAGGTCAAGAGGTCGGCGCGTCCTCCGTTGGAGCGTGCGGAGAACCTGGCCGGCACTTCCGGTGTGCCGGCTAGGGGTGAGGTTCTTCTTCCCATCATCGACCGGCTTCTCGAGCCGGTGCGATCCGGCGTTGATCTGGAGCAGACAAGGGAGGTGCTGGAGGGATCTCGTCAGGCCCTCGTCGACGAGGCCCTGGCCATGAACCAGGAGCGCGAACGGTTTAACCGGCAACTCCGTGAGTATGAGGCAGCCCATGGTTTTACTCCTGTAGTAATCCGGCCTAGCCGGATAGAAGAGGTTAGAACTAGAGGCAGAAATCTTAATGCTGAGATAGGAAAAGATGCTAGAGATAAGAGTCATACTGCAACTAGTACTGTGCCTAAGGTAGTCTATAGTTCGCCAGTAAAGAACCTTAGAGCAGCGGCCGAGGTAGCTAAGGATTTATCTTGTTTATCCGGCGAAGCACTGCGTGAGCAGCAAGCCCGGCTTAACCAACTTTTGTCTGAAGCTACAAAGCAGCAGGAGGCCTTTAAGAAGGCAAACCCAGGTGCCGGGGCATCCCAGTACATTGTGTCGGCGGGAGGTGCCGGTGCGAGGTCGAGGGGCCAAGCCTCGTCCCCGCATCCTAGCGCCCGGCGTGCCGGAAGTGTGACCTCTGGCCGCCGGGACAAGCAGATCCAGGTGTACGATCCGGCTGCCGCCGGAAAGCAGGCGATGGTGCAGAAGAATGTCGGCCAAGCTGACAAGTATGTCGGCAGCAAGAAGCCCGGCCAGAGTATGCCGGCCGGGCATGAAGCAGCAGCGGCCGGTGGTGGCCGGAGTAACAGTGCAGCCCGGCATCAGCAACAGGGCGCCGGAGGTGCAGCGCAGCAGCAGGGTGCAGGCCATCCGGGACATCGAGAGGATGACGGCAATTCCGCCCTTGCCAGGGCGGGATATCAGCAGCAGCATCAGCAAGGCCGGCATAGTGAGCAGCATCAGCCGGAGCAGCAGCAGCAGATGATCGCAGGCCCAATAGCATCCCGGCTTGGACCTCGGTCCTTGGAAGCCAATGATGCACGTTTCAAGCTGGACAAGCTCCACCAATCAGAGTTGGTGGAGAGACAAGGAGCTCCGGGCCCTATGTGTTTCGGACCCCGGATTATGGGGGAGCCGGTGCCTTACTTCTTCCAGCTCGCGCGTGGCGCGAGGACATATAATGGCAGTACGAAGCCGGAAGATTGGTTGGAGGATTACTCCACAGCGGTGAACATCGCCGGAGGAAACCTCAGATGGGCGGTACGATATGTGCCGCAGATGTTGGAAGGTCCAGCCAGGATATGGCTGAATAATTTGCCGGCCGGGAGTATCAACGGCTGGATTGATTTCGAAGAGCAGTTTGTGTCGAACTTTACCAGTACATACAAGAGGCCCAACCGTCCGCAGCAGCTGGCTAACTGCCGGCAAGGAGTGAATGAGACTGACCGTGACTATCTGACCAGGTGGTGCACGTTGCGCAATTCCTGCGAAGGAATCAATGAGCAGCAGGCCATCATGTGGTTCGCTCATGGGTGCCAGCATGGCACCATGCTGTGGCAAAAGCTTCAGAGGCAAATGCCGGCCACGCTGGCCGAAACAATCAAGATCGCTGATAGTTATGCTCTGGGAGATCCCAAGCAGCCCAGTCTCGATTCACAAGGACAGGGGCAAACCCAGGGGAACACCAGCAATGCCGGGAGACCAGGGCAATACTATCGCCCGGATAACCGGAATAAGAGGAGAGATGAGCGGCCGGATTATCGGTACGGAGCAGCACAAGTTGCAGCTGTGGAGGAAGAGCAAGGGGGCGCCGGCAGTAGCCAGTGTCCGAGATATGAGAACTATCAGCAGCAGCCGCAGCAGCAAGCACAGCCGTTCCAGAAGAAGAATGTCTGGACCAACAAGAATGCCGGCGGAGCCGCCGGCCAGAAGAAGCAGTGGCCGAAGTATACTGTGGGTCTTGCCATGGACAAGCCTTGTGTGTTTCACACATTCCAGCCGGGAAAGCCGGCAAACCATTTGACAAGGAACTGTTCATGGCTGGACGACATATTAGCAGGTCGTGCAGGTCCCTGGGGACCGGCTAGACCCTCTGTCCCGGCAGCTCCATCGCCGTTGACAGGTGCTAATACAACTGCAGTCCCACCTAGGCCGGTTAATCCTGGGAATCAGAGCAACGCCGGAAATGCCGGCGTAAATCAAGTTGACCAGAGCTATAATCCGGAATATAACGCCGGAGGCCCAGGAGCGGGCCGGAATGAGTACAAGGAGTATGATCAGAGCTATATGGTCTTTGAGACCGAGAGAACAGACAAGCAGAGCTTGTACCGGCGGAGTCTGGAGGTGAATGCCGTTATGTCGGCTGTGCCAAAGTTGATGTACTGGTCTGACCAGGCTGTTGGTTGGGACAGGGCAGATCATCCCCGGATCATGCCAAATCCCGGCGGATATGCTCTGGTGATGGATCCGACATTCGTCGGGCCGGCTAATAACGTAAGATTCAGCAAGGTCCTCATTGATAATGGAAGCAGCATCAACATCATGTATCGGGATACGATGGAGAAGCTGGGAATCAAGGAAAATATGCTGGAACCAAGCAAGACCACGTTCCACGGCATTGTGCCGGGACTTTCGTGTGCGCCGATGGGCAAGATCCGGATGGATGTCATGTTTGGCAGCCGGGATAACTGCAGGGTGGAAAACCTCATGTTCGAGGTGGTTGATCTGGAGAGCCCCTACCATGCTTTGCTGGGTAGACCGGCACTGGCAAAATTCATGGCCTCTACGCATGTGGCGTATCTGAAGATGAAGATGCCGGGACCCAAAGGGGTGATCACCATCATTGGTGATTACAAGCGTTCGATGGCATGTGCCACCGCCGGATCCAATCTGGCCGAGACTCTGATCATTGCAGAGGAGAGGAAGAGGCTCAAGCGAGCAGTGGAGATTGCTGAAACGGTCGTGGCCGGCAAATATATGCCGGGCATGACAAATCCCGGCGGCAGTGCTTGTTTTCAAGTAGGCAAGGAAGTCAAAAAGGTGTCGCTGGATGAAGCTTTCCCGGAGCGCCATGCCCTGGTTGGGGCAAGTTTGGATCCCAAATAGGAAAGCGAGCTCATCAGCTTCCTCCGTGAGAATCGGGATATCTTTGCATGGTCTACTTCGGACCTGCAAGGTGTGCCGAGGGAGCTGGCTGAGCACGCATTGCACGTGAGACCCGATGCTAAGCCAGTGAAGCAGCCGCTCCGGCGGAATGCCGGCGATAGAAGGAAAGCCATATGGGAGGAAGTGGCCAGGATCTTAGCCTCTGGCTTTATCAAGGAAGTACTTCATCCGGATTGGGTGTCTAATCCGGTTTTGGTGGAAAAGAAGAAAGATGAGCCCGTCATAGTGAAAGTATGGGCTTCGCTGCCAGGAAGTCGCTTGGGTCGCCACTGGTCTTGGCTTCGGCCAGCTTCTTGCTCCTTGAGTCCGCAGTGTCCATGTTGCTGGCGTCGTTCCATTTGATGCACTGCTCCTTAAGAGAGCCGAGGCTCTGATCACTTTTCGTCGCAAGAGGGACGAGGCCCTCGAGTTCTGGGGTGTCGAAGAAGCTGGTCCGGTACCCCGGCTGGGCTGCTGCCCTGCCAAGATGCAGGGCCAGAGCAGAGCTGGTCCGGGACGCTGCCTTAGGAGGAGCAGTTGCGGCAGATGGTGTGCCAGACTTGGCCGGCTGAATCTTCAACGTGCCGGTCTGGGCCGGTGCAGTGGTCTTGGCCCGGGCAGTGGACTTGGCCGGTGCAGTGGTCTTGGCCGGTGCAGTGGTCTTGGCCGGTGCTGGGGTCTTGTCAGCTGAAGGAGTCTCGGGTGCGGGCTGTTCCGGCGCGGCCGGTGCATCTTGGCCAGCAGAGGCAGGATCCGGAATAGTCCGGACTTCCGGCACTAAAGGGCCTTTACCCTTGATGTCTGCTCCGGCGTTTTCAGCTGTGCCGGCGTCGCCGGTGGGCGCGCCGGAGTCTGGTGCTTCTTGGTGGGCTCCTGTGTCCATGTGGACATCAGGAGCCGGAGGTTCCTGTTGAGCCCCCGAGTCCATGTGGACGTCGGGGGCAGAGGTATCTTGTTCCGGCGGAGGAACGTCCTTCGCCGGGGAGGTGGTCTTCTCAGGCGCAGGCGAAGATGCCGGCGCCGGGGAGCTCGTGTGACTGGCAGAGGGAATGTCGGAGGTAGCAGGGGCAGCGGGCTTGGTAACCTTCGGGTCGCCGCTCAAGCCAGAAGCTTGTTCCGGCTCAAGAGGAGCACTGAAAGAGAGAAAACACCAAGTCAGTAATACAAACAAGAGATATGTCGGAGGAAATGCAAAGAAAAGGAAATTTACCCCGAGGCAACAGGCCTCTGTTTCTTCTGTTTGGGCACGCAGACCTTCTGCCTTTTCGACCTCTGAGGTATGTCGGACGGGGGCTTCACGCCTCGCTTCCGGCCGGCACGTCCGCCGGTGGAAGGAGGTCCCTGGTTCAGAGGGGCGGCGTCGACAACCATATCGTCCGGGATAGCTGAGGACGGCATTGGAAACTCGTAAGCAATAGGTGTTTCTGGAAAGGCGTACGCAAGTGGCATCGGGTCATAGTACAGCAGGATCTCCTCGTCAGAATCAATCTCACTCCGGTCTTGAGTATAATGCCGGGATGAAGAGCCCTTACCCATGGCAGCTGCAGCACGGGTGCTCCTGGGAAGCTTATCCCAATGATCCGGATCTTCAACATCCGCAACGGTGCGATCCGCCGCGATCTTGATCCGGGAGTTCTCCATGGTTTGGAAGCTGAATTTCTGTATAAACAGCAAAGTCAAGTATTCAGACAAGGAAATATGCCGGTGGAAGAGGTATGTCGGATCAATATGATATGTGCCGGCAAATAGACATGTGTCGGCTTAAGTATCTATGTGCCGGACATGGACTTTATGTATCGGATAAGATGGTTTACCGTTGGGGCGGGCCTATCCCGGCTGTATGGTTATAGCCCCCAGGCAAAAGTGGCCTGAGAGGACTTGCAGACATCCTTAATCCGGCGCAGAATGTCGGCCGGAGTCAGCTCGTGTGTGGAGTGCCGGGTGGGGTCCATTGGCCCGCTCATCTGACAGATCTTGTGCGACCGGCGCTGCAGAGGGGAGACGCGCCGGCTTATATAGCAGGCCACCAGGTCTTGAGGAGTAAGACCGGCATCCAGGAGCTCGCCCTTAACCCGGTGAAGCGCATTCACCGGCATCACCAAATTCTTCGGGTTGTAGGTCCAGTTCATCATAGCCAAGGGTGGCTCGTCCACAAATGGCGGCAGGTTGAGCAGATCCTCGTCGGTGGTGTTCTTGACGTAGAAGAAGCTTTTCTGCCACTTCTTGCAAGATTCCAGGAGTTCCACCTTGGGGAAGTCCGAGCCCTTCCGGGACATGATGGTGGCCGCGCCGCAGAGGGTCATGGGGCGGTCCTTCTTTTCCTGGGCCGTCTCCGGCAGGTCGTCCTTGCTCCGGGGCGGCTCTTGGACGACTTGCTTCCGCAGTTGGAAGTACTTCGCCCAGCCTTGAGTAAGGGCCTCTATGCCGGCATAGCCCTCGCAAAAAGCAGCGAAGGCGGAGAGGATCATCACGGCATTGGCCGGGATATGATGAGGTTGTAGGTCGTAGGTGTTGAGGAAGTCCCGGAAGAAGTCCGATGCCGGCAGACCGAAGCCCCGCTCGAAGTGGGCGATGAAGACGACGCGTTCGCCGGGTTCAGGTGCCGGCACAGTTTCTCCCGCTGGTAGCCGGCATGCTACGCCCTCCGGGACTCTCCTGGTGGAGGTGACCCAGGATATGTCGGCCGGAGTAACCTCCGACCCCTCCCAGCCGGAACGTCCTTGGGCTCGGGCCGAGGTATCTTCCTCAGAGGCCGAGGTAGCCGTCATGCTTGAAGATGCCATCTTAGTGGCCGGGATAAGGCGTGAGAGCCGGAGTCCCGTGATGTTATTCCTATCAAGGCCGGAGAAAAGAGGGAGGTTAGTCTCTCCGGCATACCACTCTCACAGATGTTAGCAGGAATAGAAGATCTACCGAGACAGTTAAAATAGGAAACAAATAAAGGTAAAACTCCTAAAGATGAACACATGCGAGCGTTGCCTAGCAATGCTAGTCGAATCAAAGGGAAAACTAGCTCTGAGACTGAAGCAGATCTGTGCAAGTGGGGCTACCGGTGCGAAGTTGTAAAAGGCGTGAAAGAGGAAGAACAGAGGGAGGTCTCACCGGAGCTTGGCCGGCGACGATGGAGCGGCGGCGAGCGTGCAGGAAGATCCAATCTCCCTGCAATGCTGCAGAGAGAAGAGGCGGCGGCGGCGGCGTCGTCAAAGGTGATGCCGTGCGTCGTCGGGCGTCGGCGTCGGCGGGGAGCAGGTCGGCTGCGGCGGCGATGCTGCTCTTCGGACCGGCGGTGGAGCGCAGGAGGCAGAGTAGCAGGCGAGGAAGGCGAGGAAGACGATGGTGGTGGGGGGTAAAAAGATACGTTTACCCCCGCCGCCCTGTTTATAGCGAAGAGGCAGGGTCGTGGGGATCGTGGGAGTGCTCCACTCCCCCGACCGTTTCTGCGGCGAGGCGCCACGTGGCGGCACAGAGTGGGGCGGCGGTTCCTGTAACCGTGCCATGACGCAATGATGGCGAGAAGTAACTGCTGCACTGTGAACCGTCACATCGTGGGTGATCGTTCGAGGTGGCAGGGCAGTTACAAGTTTCGATGCAAAGCTGTCGGACATGGCTTCTCGAGGAAGACTCGTCTATATGTCGGATTAATTGCCCGATGTATATGTTCCGTCCGGAATACCCTCGGGACCGGCCAGAATAAGTTTTGGAACAGGAACAGAGGCCGGGATATGTGCAGATGTGCCGGCATATAAATCTGATCGCCGGGGCATAATGAAGAAAGGTATGTTGAACCTGTCAAGGCTCCACAGTTATGACTGGGGAACCTCGGCAGCTTCGGGGACTAGTGTCGGGGGGATGACCCCCGGTAGGGTCAAGAGACTAGAAAGACACAAGGTCTATGATTGACTTTATGCCGGGTTATCGAGGAAGGGCCTGGCCGGAATATAAGTGCATCGGCCAGGCCGGCATATAATGTGTATCCCGGCTGATACTTGGATATGCCGGCATAGCCGGAATACTTATAAAAGTGTGCCGGTATATACTTAGATATGCCGGCCTAACCATTTGGTGTGTTGTGCAGGAGCAGGGGAGGCCGGATTACCCGACCCTCGTAGGTCGTTGGTCCGGCATATAAGTCCTGGGTATGGCCAACGGTCATATCCGGGATACTTAAGTCAACCAAGGTGTCACTTCCCTACAATCAAGGAAGAAAACATCCAAGCATGGTAGCAGAGTAAGATGGCAGGGTGCACAGTGGAGGTTACCTACCCTCACTGTGCACAAGTACGAGCTTACCGCACAGAGGTAAGGCCACAGTTCAAGAGGTACAAGGTACAGGGATATGGCGTCCCATCGAGAGCAATCAGGGGCGAAGTCAAGGGTCTCTGCCATCGCCACCAGCTCCTGTTTGGAGTGTAGCCCTTGTCTTGTGGTCTTGTATGACCGTTGTAACCCTGGCCACCACTATATAAGGTGGCACAGGGAGTCCTGGTGAGAAGGTTGAGAGGTGGGTGACTGGAAGAAGGTTGAAGGCTCCTACACTTAGCAGTTCATCTTCCTTCTCTAGCAGAGAGCTTGGAAGCACCATTGTGGTGTACTACATCGACCCATATATACAATCAGTAGAGCAGGAGTAGGGATGTTATCTCCTTACGAGAGCCCCGAACCTGGGTAGATCAGTGTCTCTTTCTGTTGTGCTTTTTAGCTCGTTCCCCTCTCCCGAATCCTCCAGCATCTAGTTCGGCCCCCATTTAAGCCATCCTATGGCATATGTTGTTTCACCACGACGACAGGTGGTAATGGTTCCCTTGCCGCTGCATCGGCTACCTCCTTTGCCTTGGCTTCAGTCTCCATCCTCTGTTGCTCAGACTCTTCACCAACTACCGTCGCCATTTTATCCCCTAACCCTGTTACATCAAGCGAAACTCATAGTTACACCATGCCCATGCTTTCTGAGCTCAACTTCATGCACAGTGTTAGTCACACAATAAAATCCAAATAAGACATAACCAAATCACACCAAACATATACCATGTATATACATGGGTAAAAACAACATAGTGTTACACACTGCACCGTGAGTAGCTACACTCACTTATTCCCATTTGCGAAAGCAAATACTACATAATACACATATGGTACATATGTTACAACATATCGCCTCCTTATCGATGGTAGTCTTCTACGGATAGTCAAACTCCCGATACATCCCCGGTGTCCATCCTGTCGCTCGGGATGTCCTCCTGACTGAAGCAGGGGTATAAGATGACTCTGCCGGCATATAGTCGAGATCGGGTGTAGAGCCTAAGTTGAAGTCAGTCATCCCCAGATAACCGCTCAACGATGGGTACACAACCTCAGTGGCACCTCTCTCCATCTTGGGCCTCGAGCATTCTCCTCGCTCCATATGGCTCGGTAACTTTCCCTTGTCATCCGACTCAATCTCTATAGGCCTCCCCGCCATGTCTCCGGTGCGGTGAGCAACCCTAAACTGACTCGTGACCTCGTGCTCCGAGTCACATGGAATCGGATCTCCGGACGTTCCCATGTACTCACCGAAATGCCAGCCCATGGAGTTTCCCCCAAAACTGTCGTTATGGGGCATTCCCCATGATACGTCTCCAACGTATCTATAATTTTTGATGCTCCATGCTTGTTTTTACACCATTTGCCTACTGTTTCGTTACACTTCGTGGCACTTTTATGCATTTTCCGGAACTAACCTACTAACAAGTTGCCACAGTGCCAGTTCTCTGTTTTCTGCTGTTTTTGTGTTTCAGAAGTGCTACACAGGAAATATTCTCGGAATTGGACGAAACAAGTTCCTGAAGTCTTATTTTTCCCAGAAGCTTCAAGAGATCCGAAGAGGAGTAGGAGGGGGGCCACGAGGGCCCCACACACCAGGGCGGCGCGGCCTGGCCCCTGGCCGCGCCTCCTATGTGTGAGAGCTCCTCGGTCCACCTCTGACGATGCCCCTTCGCCTATAAAGACCCCCCGACGAAAAAAACCTAAGAGCCCGATCAATTTTCCAGAAACACATCGCGATCCGCCGCCGTCGTCGACCCGAGATCGGGAGGGTCCAGAAGCTCTTCCCGGCACCCTGCCGGAGAGGGGAATCGCCACCGGAGGTTTTCTTCATCGCCATGCTTGCCTCCAGAGCGATGAGTGAGTAGTCTACCTTGGACTATGGGTCCATAGCAGTAGCTAGATGGTTGTCTCCTCCACCATGTGCTTCATGTTTAGATCTCATGAGCTGCCCAACATGATTGAGATCACCGTTATGTAATTCTACATGTTTGGTTTGTTGGGATCCGATGAATATTGGTGTTATGATTGAGTTGCTATACTGAAATATATCTTATGTTATCTCTATGTTGTTTATGATCTTGCATCCTCTCCGTTGTTAGTAGCTATCATGGCCGAGTAGTTGCTAGTGACTCCAAGAGGGGGTATTTATGCTCGATAGTAGGTTCATGCCTCTATTTAACCTGGGGGAGTGACAAAAACCTCTAAGGTTGTAGATGTGTTGTTGCTACTAGGGAGAAAACAACATTCATATGCTCAAGGGCATATGCTTTGTTTACATTACACACTTTGCTTAATGCAATTATCTGTTGTTCGCAACTTAATACTCATGGGGTGTTCAAACGATATCCCCGTGAGTGGATTATTAGTCATAGATGCAGTTGGATGGCGGTCTATGTATTTTGTTGTAATGCCCAGAGTAAATCGCATAGTGATCTTCTTGACATATCACGTTTATCTTTATTCTATCAATTGCCCAACTGTAATTTGTTTACCCAGCATGTGTTATTTATCTTATGGAGAGACACCACTAGTGAACTATGGACCCCGGTCCTATTTCCATCATATTGCTATCACCTGTTTACTTTACTCGCACTGTTTACTTTACTCGCATACTTTCACTGCTTTCCACTCGATACACTCATACCCTTTGTTTCAAGCAAACTGGTGAGATTGACAACCTCATCGCAAGTTGGGAACAAAGTATTTGGTTGTGTTGTGTGCAGGTTCCTTGTTGCTACTGGCCGAAGACGAGTCAACAAGTATCGTTAAACGGCGCCCTTATTAGAGTGTTATTAAGCCAGTCTGCATCACCTTCAGTCGTTTGTCTCTCCTCTCCAAGAACGATAAACCTGGGTTTCTTTACTGAGGGAAAATCTGCTGCTATATTCATCACACCTTCCTCTTGGGGTTCCCAACGGGCTGGTGATTTACCACGCATCAAGCATATTTTCTGGCGCCGTTGCCGGGGAGGAAGTAGAAGACTTCTGCGAGCGGAGTTTTCCGCACGCACATCCTTTACTTTGTTATTGTTTTGCTTTACTTTATTTATTTTACCTGCATCATTTTTTATCAAAAACCCAAAAAAAATAGAATCCTTGGTAGTTTTTTTACTTGTCTGCTTTTAGTTTTGCTGAAATGGCTAATCCTGAAAACACCAAGTTGTGTGACTTTACTAGCACGAACAATAGTGATTTTATCTGCACTCCTATTGCACCACCTGCTCCTGCTGCAAACTTTTATGAGATTAAGCCTGCATTATTGAACCTTGTTATGAAAGAGCAGTTTTCTGGTGCTAGTACTGAAGATGCTGCAGCTCATCTCAACAATTTTGTTGAGCTATGTGAGATGCAGAAATATAAGGATGTAGAAAGTGATATTATTAAGCTCAAGCTGTTTCCTTTTTCTTTGAGAGGAAAAGCTAAAGATTGGTTGCTGTCTTTGACTAAGAATAGTATTGATTCATGGACTAAGTGTAAGAATGCTTTCATTGGTAGATACTATCCTCCTGCTAAGATTATATCTCTGCATAGCAATATTATGAAGTTTAGTCAGTTTGATAATAAACATGTTGCTCAAGCTTGGGAAAGAATGAAACCTATGATAAAGAATTGCCCCACTCATGGACTGACTACTTGGATGATTGTCCAAACTTTTTATGCAGGACTGAATTTTTCTTCGAGGAATCTATTGGATTCAGCTGCTGGAGGCACTTTTATGTCCCTTACCTTGGGCGCCGCAACAAAGCTACTTGACAACATGATGGTAAATTACTCCGAATGGCACACCGAGAGAGCTCCACAAGGTAAGAAGGTAAATTCTGTTGAGGAAACCTCTTCCTTGAGTGATAAGATTGATACCATTATGGCTATGCTTGCTAATGATAGGACTCATATTGATCCTAATAATGTTCCCTTAGCCTCTTTGGTTGCTCAAGAAGAGCATGTTGATGTGAACTTCATTAGAAATAATAATTTTAACAACAATGCTTATAGGAACAATTTTGCTAGTAACAATTATAGGTCATATACTTCTACCAATGGTAATGGTTATGGTAATTCTTATGGTAATTCCTCCAACAACACTAGGGACGCGCCCTCCGAGCTTGAGGTAATGCTCAAGGACTTCATTGGTAAGCAAACTGCTTTTAACAAGTCTGTTGAGGAAAAGTTAGGCAAAATTGATATTCTTGCTTCTAAAGTTGATAGCCTTGCTCATGATGTTGAACTTCTGAAATTAAAAGTGTTGCCTAATGATGTGAAAGAGAACAATGTTTTTGCTACTGCTAATGCTATTCAAGTTGGAATTGATGAAAATATTAGATTGTTAGCATAATTGCATGCTAGATGGGAAAGAGAGGATGAGATTGCTAGGAATATGAAAGTTTGTACTATTACTACCTCTGATGATGTTGTTCCTAATGCTAGCAATCCTCTTACTTTGATCGGTGTAGAGAAAACTCCCACTCCTTGTGTTAAAAAGCCTAAAACTGCCAAAACTTTTTCTCAAAAGAGTGCTGAAATTTTTCGGAGTGTAGGAGATGATAGCTCTACTTCTTTTAATGATTTTGATGTTGATGGCTGCAATATATCTGAAGTTATTTTGTTCTTGCAAAAGCTTGCTTTGACTCCCAATGCTGGTTCGTTAAATATTGCTTTTACTAAGCATATTACCAATGCTCTCATGAAAATTAGGGATGAAAAGTTGCAACAAAAAGCTTCTGTTCCCAAGAAGTTAGAAGATGGTTGGGAACCCATCATTGATATGCATGTTAATGGTTTTGATTGCCATGCTTTATGTGATCTAGGTGCTAGTATTTCTATCATGCCTAGAAAAATTTATGACATGCTTGATTTACCACCGCTTGAAAAGTGTTATTATGATGTTCCTATTGCTAATGTTGCTAAGAAGAAACCTTTGGGAAGGATTAATGATGTTCTTATTATGGTTAACAATAACCTTGTTCCCGTTGATTTTCTCGTTATGGACGTTGAATGCCATGCTTCATGTCCTATTATTTTGGGAAGACCCTTTCTTCGAACTGTAGGTGCCATCATTGATATGAGAGAAGGCACCATCAAATATCAATTCCCACTCAAGAAAGGTATGGAACACTTCCCTAGGAAAAGGAAGAAATTACTTTTTGACTCTATTCTTAGAGAAAATTATGAGCTTGATGCTTCATCACTTGATGTTACTTGATTCGCAATTTTCTGCGCCTAGCTCAAAGGCGTTAAAGAAAAGCACTCTTGGGAGATAACCCAATGTTTTTATTTTTAGTACTTTTTCTTTTATTTGAGTCTTGGAAGTCATTACTACTGTAATGACCGCTCCTTATCCTTTTTATTTCATTGTTGTGCCAAGAGAAGCCTCTAATTTGAGTGAGGTAAGATTTGGGGATGTTGCTGTCCTGAAACTGTTTTTGGTGCTGCACCGTAAAAATTCGTATAAATTCTTTGTATATCTTTTGGACCTGAGATTTCTTGTGCATATGCCCCAGGTTATATCCAAACTTTAGTTAGTTGAACACTTTTTGATTTGAGCAACATAAAACCCCACAAAAATTCGACCTTTGTCAGCTGTTCTATTTTGACAGCTTTCTGCCAATATTTGTGTTTGCCGCTTTATCACTTTCTTTTAAGTTCTTTTGATCACGGAACTTTTGCAGAAGTTGCTACAGTAGTATATGCTCTATATGTGGTGGTTTTAGGTTGAAACCTGAAGCAAAAAGAGGTTGATTATATGTTATGCTTACACTAATGTTGCTAATAGATTTGTGTTTAGTTTTGTATGAAGGAAGTTTTCAAGTGTAGGGATTGGAGAATGATGAGATGAGTTGAAGAATGGAAAAAAGCTCAAGCTTGGGGATGCCCATGCATCACCCAAATAAATATCCAAGAAGTACAAGCGTCAAAGCTTGGGGATGCCCCCGAGGCACCCCTTCTTCATCGGCAAAAATCAGGTCACCTTTCAAGACACTATATTTTTATTGCTTCATGCACTATGTATTTTTCATGGAGCGTCAGTTGTTTTAGTTTTCATTATTAGTTTAGTTTTGTTTGCTGCAATAAATGGTTGGACCCCAACAAATTTCCTTTGGAGAAGTTGCCTTGCTTTTCACTTGCCAAGAACGCTCTAGTTTTCATTCTTATATAAAACCGAGTGTTCTTCTTTTTCTGCTACTGCTTTTGGTTTTCGTTTTTGCCTTGATTTGCGTTCAGAACTTGTCATATCTCTTCATCAAGGTGTATTTTTGCCTCCGATCTTTATTGGTTTTCATCAAAAGAGGTGTTTATAAAAATTTCGAATGGTGTTGGAAAAGAGAAAAAGCTTTATGCAAAAAAGTGATACAAGAAGGAGCTTGTGTAGACTGCGGCTTAGGCTTTTTCATGTCATGCTTGATGTCTTTTTGATAGTATGCTTAGTGATTTTTGTTGTAGCATGACTTGTCTCAAATAACTGAGATTGCTTAATGCGCCTTTGAAAAAATCATGCGTTGTTTTTATCGTTTGGAAGCATTATTTTGGTTTTCTCCTTGATGCTTTATTTGGGTTGACTTGGCGCATGCTCACACATGTTAGACTCATACAAAGTCACCAATAGCCTCTATGATCATTTAGTTTTTGACTTTTGATGCCATCTTATGCTTCTTTTAATGTCGATTTGTCGCTTTGCATGATTATGGCCATTATTGCTCTCTTAGTTGGTCGCTCCCAGTCTTTTGCTAGCCCTCGCCTTGTACTGAGTATGAGCTCTACTCGTGCATCCAACTCCTAAAAACCAAGTTGCCAAAGTGTCCACCATACATACCTACTAGCAATTTGCTATTCCAAGTAAATTTGACTTGCTTTTATTTTCTCTTCAAATTAAACTCTTACCAGTGTTATGCGAAAATTGGTCAGTAAAGCTCTCACGAACCGGAAGGCACACTTTACTTTTTCCTGTTCTTAAAAATTTGACATTGTGGTCTCTTATGTTGAGTTGTTATGCTTGCAAGTTGTAAGTTGGATACTAGCCCAACCATGCCGTCATGGGGCAAGCTTTCAACATTGCACTTCTTATTTGAGTTGATATCGTGATCTTTTGTTTATGGATGCCCGCGGTGTGAAATGAATTGGGAATCTTGCGGGGATCATGGAGTTTGTATATGTGTTAGGGAAACGCCTGGGCCGCCAATCTAAGCCATGCATAATTCATGGTGGAAATTTGCAGCATACCCATAGTGGACATTCGACGACGCATCTCAAAATAAAAAGCTATACAATTGGTAAATAAAAGAGATGTCGAGGTGTTCATTGTCTGCTTGTCCTGTCATTTTGATGTGCACTTGTTCCATGTCATCGGGCACGGAGGTACCCCGTTGGTGGTTCTCGATGATACATATATACTTACAATGACAAGAGCCTTGCTTGGGACTCTAAGTTGAGTAGCATGAGGTTTGGGTACTCGTATTCACGGGACACGAGGTTTTCAACTTATGATTTGTCAAGCATATGCATCATAATTGTTGTCGCATTAACTTTAACCATTCAAGATGCTTATGATGGGGGCAATGAGAGCTCAAAGCCGGTAAGTAACATAATTTTTGAAGGTTATAAAACTTGCAATCACTGCTTCCCTCTGCGAAGGGCCTTTCTTCTACTTTTATGTTGAGTCACCACCTTCTATCTTTATGCACCATTAAGAGAGCATAGTTGTCATTCTTAGTATAATGTGCATTGTCCCAAAGTTTTCATTAATTGATTCATATTGTTGGTTTCACTTGTTCTCAAATTATTTGTATCTAGTCACCCTCTTAAACTTGTAGGTGTCCTATGCATTTGTTTTGCTCTCCATGAAGGACAAGCTAAAAACCATTTGTATGTTTCTCCTTATGATTTGAACACACGTTTGACTTTCATTGTTTCATTTTCATGATCTTTTGTTTGTGTTCATTTTCATGTTTACAACATGGTTGCTAAGTTTCTATTATCAAGATCATATCTTTCATGCCCATGTTTTAAGTTCTTACAATCCCAGCTCACAAATGCTTACATATATGATCAAGATTGTGTAGGTGCATGTCACCTCAAAAATTATTCTTTTGTTATCACTTACCTACTTGAGGACGAGCAGGAGTTAAGCTTGGTGATGCTTGATACGTCTCCAACGTATCTATAATTTTTGATGCTCCATGCTTGTTTTTACACCATTTGCCTACGGTTTCGTTACACTTTGTGGCACTTTTATGCATTTTCCGGAACTAGCCTACTAACAAGTTGCCACAGTGCCAGTTCCCTGATTTCTGCTGTTTTTGTGTTTCAGAAGTGATACACAGGAAATATTCTCGGAATTGGACGAAACAAGTTCCTGAAGTCTTATTTTTCCCAGAAGCTTCCAGAGATCCGAAGAGGAGTAGGAGGGGGGCCACGAGGGCCCCACACACCAGGGCGGCGCGGCCTGGCCCTTGGCCGCGCCCCCTATGTGTGAGAGCTCCTCGGTCCACCTCTGACGATGCCCCTTCGCCTATAAAGACCCCCCGACGGAAAAAACCTAAGAGCCCGATCAATTTTCCAGAAACACATCGCGATCCGCCGCCGTCGTCGACCCGAGATCGGGAGGGTCTAGAAGCTCTTCCCGGCACCCTGCTGGAGAGGGGAATCACCACCGGAGGTCTTCTTCATCGCCATGCTTGCCTCCGGAGCGATGAGTGAGTAGTCTACCTTGGACTATGGGTCCATAGCAGTAGCTACATGGTTGTCTCCTCCACCATGTGCTTCATGTTTAGATCTCATGAGCTGCCCTACATGATTGAGATCACCGTTATGTAATTCTACATGTTTGGTTTGTTGGGATCCGATGAATATTGGTGTTATGATTGAGTTGCTATACTGAAATATATCTTATGTTATCTCTATGTTGTTTATGATCTTGCATGCTCTCCGTTGTTAGTAGCTATCTTGGCCGAGTAGTTGCTAGTGACTCCAAGAGGGGGTATTTATGCTCGATAGTGGGTTCATGCCTCTATTTAACCTGGGAGAGTGACAGAAACCTCTAAGGTTGTAGATGTGCTGTTGCTACTAGGGAGAAAACAAAATTCATATGCTCAAGGGCGTATGCTTTGTTTACATTACACACTTTGCTTAATGCAATTATCTGTTGTTCACAACTTAATACTCATGGGGTGTTCGGACGATATCCCCGTGAGTGGATTATTAGTCATAGATGCAGTTGGATGGCGGTCTATGTATTTTGTTGTAATGCCCAGAGTAAATCGCATAGTGTTCTTCTTGACATATCACGTTTATCTTTATTCTATCAATTGCCCAACTGTAATTTGTTTACCCAGCATGTGTTATTTATCTTATGGAGAGACACCACTAGTGAACTGTGGACCCTGGTCCTATTTCCATCATATTGCTATCACCTGTTTACTTTACTTGCACTGTTTACTTTACTCGCATATTTTCACTGCTTTCCACTTGATACGCTCATACCCTTTGTTTCAAGCAAACCGGTGAGATTGACAACCTCGTCGCAAGTTGGGAACAAAGCATTTGGTTGTGTTGTGTGCAGGTTCCACGTTGCTACTGACCGAAGATGAGTCAACAAGTATCGTTAAACGGCGCCCTTGTTGGTGTGTTATTAAGCCAGTCCGCATCACCTTCAGTCGTTTGTCTCTCCTCTCCAAGAACGATAAACCTTGGTTTCTTAACTGAGCGAAAATCTGCTGCTATATTAATCACACCTTCCTCTTGGGGTTCCCAATGGGCTGGTCATTTACCACGCATCACCCCACGACTCCAAGCCTGCCTCATATCCGGCTCCAGTCGAGCCGTGTGTAAAGTGTGCTGGTGGCATCTCCGGTTCGGCCTCGGGCTCGAACTCCCGCTCCTCGGGATCGTCCTCCTCATCTAGATTAATAAAGTCTCCAGCGGAGAAAGCTGGAGTAGGTGCTCGTGGTGGTCCAGAAGTCTCCCCCGTATGCCACGGAGTATGTGCTCGTGGTGGTCCGGAAGTCTCTCCCGTATGCCACGGAGTATGTGATCGTGGTGGTCCGGAAGTCTCTCCCGTATGTGTCGGCTCGGTGATCTCCTCCACTAGACTCTGTATCTCAGCAACTAGAGCTCCGTGAACATGATAGAACACACTAAGCAGATGCTTACACCTGTCCATGTGCTCTGCTGCGGCATGTGGGTGTCTCTTTGCAAACTTGTAACTATCCCGACAAGGATCTTCTCGTTCCTCGTCGTGTGGGATGTGCGTGAACTTAGTACCTAACAACTTCTCCGTTTTGTGTTCACGAATATCAGTGATGGCTTGCATAATCCCTACCTTATACTTCTGAAAGACTCTACCCTCATAAAATGCATACTTCTTGACAGGGATACGGGTTTCACACCCGCACTCCTATAGGATGCCCATAATAGATCGGATAGGTTCCCATCATACTCATCCAACGTCACATCTCGAACTTGCACGGTCCTGGACGGATTGGTGCATGCCATCCTGGCAGTCTATATAAAAGATAAAGAAAATTAGTACATGATGCATCATCATAGTAACAATAAAGAATTGTAACACTAAAAAGTATGACTTTGTTATTCTCAAGTGAATAACGTCATGACCATTTTAGAGAACTCTTTACTATTCCTATTTGACTCCTACAGGTCATTCCCATTAACTAGGCGTCCAACCTAAGGTCAAAGCTTTTGCTCTGATACCAACTGTGGTGACCCAGCATACCACTGCATGTTGTAGTATGCAAGTCGTTGACATAACACTCGTGAAGTACCATTTCACAAATATTACATCCCTCGGAGTGGTACAACAGAAACATAGTGGTCTTTTATTCAAGCACTTAATATTACAAGCCATAATCTTACAAAGGATTCCAGTTCCTCCTCGGTCCAGAGAGGAACACTAGTATGTTCTACTTTGGTGTTATAAACCTTAACTACGACAGATAGAAGTAGACCAAACATGATAACTGGCTTAAGTCACTTTATTCTATAGGTTCCTGTGACTTAAACTACTACCCTATACTATTAGTTGTCGGCCTCCTCCTCGGCTCCTATGTTGTTTCCGTAGACGATCGTGTAATCCACGCCTTCGATTCCACCGGAAAGGTCCGGTTCTTCATAGTAGACTTCCTCGTAGTCCTCTGATGCTCCTTCAGTTTCCTCATTCTGGCCCTCCAAGTCTAAGCAAGGGTTAAGAGGGAATGGGGTGAGTAACGAGCGTTACCCAACAAGTTCATTTAACAGGATATAGGTGTTTGATGCACTAGCTATGACCACCGACTCAAAAGTCTTAGGTCAAATGCAGTTTTATAATCATTTCTTCAAAGATTGCTTTTATTTAAAAGAACTATGCCCGTCAGTCTTCACAGGTTGATTAGAGATTCGATGGGCTCCTTTCCTGCCGCGTTCGCAGCTCCTTCCCGGAACAGGGAGTATCTTGATACTTTTTTGTACACTCTGCAGAGGTGGTCACTTGTACCCATGAGAGATCAACACTTTGCTGCACAACCGGGCGTACTTTCCCATCCATACTTCTTTTTGTATGGGGCCCAGTTGATGATCCAAGCCAATCACCGTTCTTCTCCGCGACCCCGCAGACCCACCCTTTTGTAAGTCCATCCTCCCCTATACCCATATGCAGACCGATTGGCGCACTGGTCCTCCCCTTTACACTATGGACGCTCCCATAGGTAGACCGATCCGGACCCAGATGCCCTCCCCTATACAATATGGGTAGACTGATCCGGATGACCGTTATAATCCATCATAGATCAATTAGCTAGCTTGTCCCCCCTATACTATAGGCAGCCCGGCAGAAACACATTTCCCCCCTTTGCACTATAGTAGCCCGCGCAAGACAACACTCGACTACTGATCCGTTGGCATGCGAGAGGAAAAAGATACAGCTGACTTCTCCGTCCCATTCTAGATCTCATGGTTGACCATAATTTACGGCGCTAGAATCACTGGCGACATTTGTTGTTAAGTCCTAGGGTTCACTTTCCCGAACAAATGGAACCTCCACCACAACAATCATACCATGGTTCCATTTGCCAGCCATCTTAGGTTACCACCACTCGGGTCGATAACCAGCTAATCATATTAATTATGAAAAGAGGACCTTTTGCTTTTCAATGCAGTAATTATCATACCAGTGGTATATTTGCAAGTAATTTGCTAAAAGTAATCAAGAGATAAGAGCAAGAGTGAACTTGCCTGCAAACTACAAGGTAGTGCAGTTGGATTTGTTGAAGTGACCCGGGACCTCGGGTTCTGGAAAACAGCATCATTGTCCAATAAGGGCAATGGTTAAAGATTCAAAAATGCATGCTTTATGGTGTGTTGGAATTATTCCCCCCCATAAGTGATTTATTTACCTATTAAATTTGATATATTCTTTTTATGACTTTAAAGAATATATATTAAGGGTAATTTCATTCAAGGATATTTATCAAATATTCTTGAATGGAATTTATTAAGAATTGCCAAATTTTCTTAAATGGATTATTATTTTTTTTTTAGGCCAAATCAATTAACTTCTTTTTCTTTTGTGTAATTGACTCATGAGATTATTTTACTCACTTAATGGGTTCAAACTTACAAAAAGAGCTAAAAATAATTACTTATTATTTTTAGTTTATTTTAGGTATTTTTCTGGATTTATTTTTAAATAGATTAGGGTTTTTCTTAAGGGTTTTTGAATCAAACCAAGTTAAATCAAAATAAAAAGGTTGGGCTGACAGCCAGGGCCCACCGGTCAGTCACCCCGAGTGGGCTTGACCGAACCGGTTCGGCCCAGCTGGCCGTTCCCCCTCACTCGCTCCCCTCTCGGTCGAACCCTAACCCTAATCCCCCTCTGGCGATCTCGAATCGCCGACGAGCTCCTCGCCCGACTCCGGCGAGCTCCGGCGAGATCCGCCACCGCCCTCTGGCGCATCTACTTCGTCTCGTCGCGCTCTTCCTCCTGACCGTGGGGTTTCGTCACCTCCGCCTTCAATCGCCGCCATCGCCGTCGAGCTCCGCCCTAGTAGATCTTGCCCATGCGGCTTGATCTACGCCGGCGAGCTTTGCTGCAGCTCCTGCCCTCGCTCTCTGGTGCTTGCGGTGTTCTCCTTGTCGCCGCGTCGGTTGGACGGCTGCTGCAACCCCGACGTCGCCGCCGTGCTGTGCTTGCCGCTCGGCCGTGAGCACGGTGCCGCCCCCCTCGCCGGTACAGCTTCTGGACGGTGGCCTCGCTGCCATTACCGAGGCTGCGCCGTCGTGTCGCCGCCCTGGCCTTCTACCTTGCTCCTCTGGGAACACTCCTGTGAGTTTCTTCTTCTCCTCCTAGCTTCTGTGTTCTTACTATGGTGGCCTGGCCAGCGAGCCAGGCATGCTTGCCTATGCTGTTGCTGTGCCATGCTGTTGCTGCTGCTCTGCTCAAGTTTGTGCTACTGTTGTTGTTGTCCTGCTCGAGCTTGTGCTGCTAGACTCTGTACTTTGCTACTGTGAATTCTAGTGCAAGTGTTAGTGCAAGATTCAGTTAAGAATTTCTTAACTGAACTTGGTATGATTAACTGGGGATTTTCCCCTGTGCTGTTAGCTTGATCATGTGCTGTGTACTTGTGGCTACTGTTAGCATGAAATTCAGTTAAGAACTTCTTAACTGAATTATGTGTTGCTTAAGTGTTGCTTACTTTGGATGCCTCCACTGTGATGCTAGCTTGGCTCTCTAGTGATGTGCTTATCAAGCAATTGTCTAAGTGATGCTCTCTGACTTGCAGTGCAAACTGTTGCCAGTTGATTCATATGATTGTTTTCATGATGATATAAATATACTGAGCTTGAGCTTGTTATAATTCTGTTGCTTTTTATGAACTGAAAACTTGTTTCAGTGATGATTGCTTCTATCCAGCAATTCATGCTAGAATTGTATGCTGCTAAAGGTTTTGTTGCTTTCTATAGCATGTTATTCATTGACAGCATGTAACTGTTATTATTGAGTGTTAGTTGTGTTTCCTCCATGTGAGGTTCACAACACTTGCTTGATAATTAAATTGGATGGCTGATGTTCAGTGATGCTAAACATGCTTGGTGGTTTCTAGCAGTGGCTAAGTCATCTTTATTGGGCAATTAAATTTACTGATAAGAACAGATCCTTGATGCTACCGATTTGATGAAGTAAATAACCAACCAGTTGGGAACCCCAAGAGGAAGGTGTGATGAGTATAGCAACTTGTTTTCCCTCAGTTAAGAAACCAAGGTTTAATCGTTCAGGAGAAGAGCAGACAATTACGACTGAAGGTGATGCTTGCTAGTTTGCGACAGCTTCGGACAATTTATATATGGCGCCTCGTCCAAGCTTTGCTTGCTAGCTGCAATGCGGAACCTGCACACAACACAACCAAGTACTTTGCTCCCAACTTGCGATGAGGTTGTCAATCTCACCAGTTTGCTTGAAACAAAGGTTATGAGCGTATCGAGTGGAAAATAGTAGAAATATGTGAGTAAAGTAAACAGTGCGAGTAAAGTAAATAGGTGATAGCAATATGATGGAAATAGGACCGGGGTCCACAGTTCACTAGTGGTGTCTCTCCATAAGATAAAATAACACATGCTGGGTAAACAAATTACAGTTGGGCAATTGATAGAATAAAGATAAACGTGATATGTCAAGAAGATCACTATGAGATTTACTCTGGGCATTACAACAAAATACATAGACCGCCATCCAACTGCATCTATGACTAATAATCCACTTGTGGAGAATCAATCCGAGAACTCCACAAGTATTAAGTTGCGAACAACAGATAATTGCATTAAGCAAAGTGTGTAATGTAAACAAAGCATATGCCCTTGAGCATATGAATGTTGTTTTCTCCCTAGTAGCAACAGCACATCTACAACCTTAGAGGTTTCTGTCACTCCCCCAGGTTAAATAGAGGCATGAACCCACTATCGAGCATAAATACCACCTCTTGGAGTCACTAGCAACTACTCGGCCAAGATAGCTACTAACAACGGAGAGCATGCAAAATCATAAACAACATAGAGATAACATAAGATATATTTCAGTATAGCAACTCAATCATAACACCAATATTCATCGGATCCCAACAAACCAAACATGTAGAATTACATAACGGTGATCTCAATCATGTAGGGCAGCTCATGAGATCTAAACATGAAGCACATGGTGGAGGAGACAACCATGTAGCTACTGCTATGGACCCATAGTCCAAGGTAGACTACTCACTCATCGCTCCGGAGGCAAGCATGGCGATGAAGAAGACCTCTGGTGGCGATTCCCCTCTCCGGCAGGGTGCCGGGAAGAGCTTCTGGACCCTCCCGATCTCGGGTCGATGACGGCGGCGGATCGCGATGTGTTTCTGGAAAATTGATCAGGTACTTAGGTTTTTCCCGTCGGGGGGTCTTTATAGGCGAAGGGGCGATGTCAGAGGTGGACCCAGGCCCCCTCACACCATGGCGGCGCGGCCAGGGCCTGGGCCGCGCCAGCCAGGCGTGAGACTGGCCTGTGGCCCCCTCTCCTACTCCTCTTCGGATCCCTGGAAGCTCCCGGACAAAATAAGACTTCAGGAACTTGTTTCGTCCAATTCCGAGAATATTTCCTGTGTATCACTTCTGAAACACAAAAACAGCAGAAAACAGGGAACTGGCAGTGTGGCAACTTGTTAGTAGTATAGTTCCGGAAAATGCATAAAAGTGCCACTAAGTGTAACGAAACAGTAGGCAAATGGTGTAAAAACAAGCATGGAGCATCAAAAATTATAGATACGTTGGAGACGTATCAAGCATCCCCAAGCTTAACTCCTGCTCGTCCTCGAGTAGGTAAGTGATAACAAAAGAATAATTTTTGAGGTGACATGCACCTACACAATCTTGATCATGTATGTAAGCGTTTGTGAGCTGGGATCATAAGAACTTAAAACATGGGCATGAAGATATAATCTTGACAATAAGAACTTAGCAACCATGTTGTAAACATGCAAATGAACACAAACAAAAGATCATGAAAATGAAACAATGAAAGTCAAACGTGTGTTCAAATCATAAGGAAAAACATACAAATGGTTTTCAGCTTGTCCTTCAAAGAGAGCAAAACATAAATGCATAGGACACCTTCAAGTTTAAGAGGGCGACTAGATACAAATAATTTGAAAACAAGTGAAACCAACAATATGAATCAATCAATGAAAACTTTGGGACAATGCACATTATACTAAGAATGACAACTATGCTCTCTTAATGGTGCATAAAGAAAGAAGGTGGTGACTCAACATAAAAGTAAAATAAAGGCCCTTCGCAGAGGGAAGCAGTGATTGCAAGTTTTATAACCTTCAAAAATTATGGTACTTACCGGCTTTGAGCTCTCATTGCCCCCATCATAAGCATCTTGAATGGTTAAAGTTAATGCGAGAACAATTATGATGCATATGCTTGACAAATCATAAGTTGAAAACCTCGTGTCCCGTGAATACGAGTACCCAAACCTCATGCTACTTTACTTAGAGTCCCAAGCAAGGCTCTTGTCATTGTAAGTATATGCATATCATTGAGAACCGCCAATGGGGTACCTCCGTGCCCGATGACATGGAACAAGCCCACATCAAAATGACAGGACAAGCAGACAATGAACACCTCGACATCTCTTTTATTTGCCATTTGTTTAGCTTTTTATTGTGAGATGCATCGTCGAATGTTCACCATGGGTATGCTGCAAATTTCCACCATGAATTATGCATGGCTTAGATTAGCGGCCCGGCGTTTCCCTAACACATATACAAACTCCATGATCCCCACAAGATTCCCAATTCATTTCACACCGCGGGCATCCATAAACAAAAGATCACGATATCAACTCAAATAAGAAGTGCAATGTTGAAAGCTTGCCCATGATTGCATGGCTGGGCTAGTCTCCAACTTACAACTTGCAAGCATAACAACTCAACATAAGAGACCACAATGTCAAATTTTTAAGAACAGGAAAAAGTAAAGTGTGCCTTCCGGTTTGTGAGAGGTTTACTGACCGAATTTCGCATAACACTGGTAAGAGTTTAATTTGAAGAGAAAATAAAATCAAGTCAAATTTACTTGGAATAGCAAATTGCTAGTAGGTATGTATGGTGGACACTTTGGAAGACTTGGTTTTTAGGAGTTGGATGCACGAGTAGAGCTCATACTCAGTACAAGGCGAGGGCTAGCAAAAGACTGGGAGCGACCAACTAAGAGAGCAATAATGGCCATAATCATGCAAAGCGACAAAGCGACATTAAAAGAAGCATAAGATGGCATCAAAAGTCAAAAACTAAATAATCATGAAGGCTATTGGCGACTTTGTAAGAGTCTAACATGTGTTAGCATGCGCCAAGTCAACCCAAATAAAGCATCAAGGAGAAAACCAAAATAATGCTTCCAAATAATTAAAAACAACGCATGATTTTTTCAAAGGCTCATTAAGCAATCTCAGTTATTTGAGACAAGTCATGCTACAGCAAAACCACTAAGCATACTATCAAAAAGACATCAAGCACGACATGAAAAAGCCTAAGCCGCAGTCTACACAAGCTCCTTCTTGTACCACTATTTTGCACAAAGCTTTTTCTCTTTTCCAACACCATTTGAAATTTTTATAAACACCTCTTTTGATGAAAACCAATAAAGATCAGAGGCAAAAATACACCTTGATGAAAAGATATGACAAGGTCTAAACGCAAATCAAGGCGAAAACGAAAACCAAAAGCAGTAGCGGAAAAAGAAGAAGAACACTCGGTGAAATTGTAAGAGTGAAAACGAAGTGTTCTTTGCAGATGAAAATGAGTACATCTCCTCCAAAGGAAATTTGTTGGGGTACAACCATTTATTGCAGCAAACAAAACTAAACTAACTAAGAAAACTAAAACAACTGACGCTCCAAGAAAAACACATAGTGAATGAAGCAATAAAAATATAGTGTTTTGAAAGGTGACCTGATTTTTGCCGATGAAGAAGGGGTACCTCGGGGGCATCCCCAAGCTTTGACGCTTGTACTTCTTGGATATTTCTTGTGGTGATTCATGGGCATCCCCAAGCTTGAGCTTTTTTCCATTCTTCAACTCAGCTCATCATTCTCCAATCCCTACACTTGAAAACTTCCTTCATACAAAACTAAACACAATTCTATTAGCAACATTAGTGTAGCATAACATATAATCAACCTATTTTTGCTTCATGTTTCAACTCAAAACCACCACATATATAGCACATACTACTGTAGCAACTTCCCCAAAAGTTACATGATCAAAAGAACTCAAAAGAAAGCGATAAAGCGGCAAACACAAATATTAGCAGAAATCTGTCAAAACAGAACAGCTGACAAAGGCCGAATTTTTGAGGGATTTTCTGTTACTCAAATAAAAAATTGTTCAACTAATGAAAGTTTGGATATAACCTGGGTCATATGCAAAAGAAATCTCAGGTCCAAAATATATACAGAGAATTTATACGAATTTTTACGGTGCAGCACCGAAAAAGTTTCAGGACAGCAACATCCCCAAATCTTTACCTCACTCGAATTAGAGGCTTCTCTTGGCACAAAAACAAAATAAACAAGATAAGGAGTGGTCATTACAGTAGTAATGACTTCCAAGACTCAAATAAAAGAAAAAGTACTGAAAATAAAACATTGGGTTATCTCCCAAGAGTGCTTTTCTTTAACGCCTTTGAGCTAGGCGCAGAAAATTGCGAATCAAGTATTTTCAGAAGAAGCATTAAGATCAACTGCAGAGGTCTTGTCAATAAGGCATTGTATTTCATCCACATAAGTTTTTGAAGACCCTTTGTGATCACGCTTTGGTTCACTCAAATCACTAAAAAAGGTTTTGGGGACAGATCCAGTCAAAATTATTTTCGAAAGCTTCACACAATCCCAAGAGCTTGCTAGGTATAGGTATTTCGGCTCCTTCATCGTTTGTACTAATAACCTTTATAGGTGAATCAAGTTTATTAAAACGTTTAAGAACTTTTCTAGCTTCAATAACGACATCCTTAAATTCTAGGCGCAAAGCTTCCAAAATAAAAGCTTTCTTTTCGGGATCCTCAATTTCGTGAAGCTTAAGGAACATGAATTGCATAAAAGGATTAAGACTAGCAAACCTAGTTTCCAACATATGAATTAAATAAGCAGAAGCAACTTCAATACTAGGAGCTATCTCAACCAAAGACTTTTCCTCAACTTCCTTATGCATACTAATGTGATTAAAAAACTCCTCAATGTTACTTTTTCCAATAATTGAACCACTACCTACTGAGAGGTCCTCCAGAACGTACTTAGGGAACAGCATAATGAACTAAAAGTAAAGAAATAACAACTACCAAGGATTCTAATTTTTTTGGGTTTTTGATATAAAACGATGCAGGTAAAAATAAATAAAGTAAGCAAAACAATAACAAAGTAAAGGATGTGCGTGCGAAAAACTCCCCTCGTAGAAGTCTTCCATTCTTCCCCGGCAACGGCGCCAGAAAAGAAGCTTGATGCTACCGATTTGATGAAGTAAATAACCGGCCAGTTGGGAACCCCAAGAGGAAGGTGTGATGAGTATAGCAGCTTGTTTTCCCTCAGTTAAGAAACCAAGGTTTAATCGTTTAGGAGAAGAGCAGACAATTACGACTGAAGGTGATGGTTGCTAGTTTGCGATAGCTTCGGACAATTTATATATGGCGCCTCTTCCAAGCTTTGCTTGCTAGCTGCAACGCGGAACCTGCACACAACACAACCAAGTACTTTGCTCCCAACTTGCGATGAGGTTACCAATCTCACCGGTTTGCTTGAAACAAAGGTTATGAGCGTATCAAGTGGAAAATAGTAGAAATATGCGAGTAAAGTAAACAGTGCGAGTAAAGTAAACAGGTGATAGCAATATGATGGAAATAGGACCGGGGTCCACAGTTCACTAGTGGTGTCTCTCCATAAGATAAAATAACACATGCTGGGTAAACAAATTACAGTTGGGCAATTGATAGAATAAAGATAAACATGATATGTCAAGAAGATCACTATGAGATTTACTCTGGGCATTACAACAAAATACATAGACCGCCATCCAACTGCATCTATGACTAATAATCCACTTGTGGCGAATCAATCCAAGAACTCCACAAGTATTAAGTTGCGAACAACAGATAATTGCATTAAGCAAAGTGTGTAATGTAAACAAAGCATATGCCCTTGAACATATGAATGTTGTTTTCTCCCTAGTAGCAACAGCACATCTACAACCTTAGAGGTTTCTGTCACTCCCCCAGGTTAAATAGAGGCATGAACCCACTATCGAGCATAAATACCCCCTCTTGGAGTCACTAGCAACTACTCGGCCAAGATAGCTACTAACAACGGAGAGCATGCAAGATCATAAACAACATAGAGATAACATAAGATATATTTCAGTATAGCAACTCAATCATAACACCAATATTCATCGGATCCCAACAAACCAAACATTTAGAATTACATAACAGTGATCTCAATCATGTAGGACAGCTCATGAGATCTAAACATGAAGCACATGGTGGAGAAGACAACCATCTAGCTACTGCTATGGACCCATAGTCCAAGGTAGACTACTCACTCATCGCTCCGGAGGCAAGCATGGCGATGAAGAAGACCTCCGGTGGCGATTCCCCTCTCCGGCAGGGTGCCGGGAAGAGCTTCTGGACCCTCCCGATCTCGGGTCGACGACGGCGGTGGATCACGATGTGTTTCTGGAAAATTGATTGGGTCCTTAGGTTTTTCCCGTCGGGGGGTCTTTATAGGCGAAGGGGCGATGTCAGAGGTGGACCCAGGCCCCCTCACACCATGGCGGCGTGGCCAGGGCCTGGGCCGCGCCAGCCAGGCGTGAGACTGGCCTGTGGCCCCTCTCCTACTCCTCTTCGGATCCCTGGAAGCTCCTGGACAAAATAAGACTTCAGGAACTTGTTTTGTCCAATTCCGAGAATATTTCCTGTGTATCACTTCTGAAACACAAAAACAGCAGAAAACAGGGAACTGGCACTGTGGCAACTTGTTAGTAGGTTAGTTCCAAAAAATGCATAAAAGTGCCACTAAGTGTAACGAAACAGTAGGCAAATGGTGTAAAAATAAGCATGGAGCATCAAAAAATTATAGATACGTTGGAGACGTATCAATCCTCATGATGATCTTAGTCTCAGCCTATGATGCATGGTCTGAGGCTTTTACTCTTGCTAGTGCTTGTTGATTTGCTTCCCACTAGCTAAATCTTCCTATGAAGATTATACAGAGCACTTCTCTGTAAGTCTGAGGAGAAAAACCTCCCCAAACCTCCTAAGTGTTATGCTTAGTAGAAGGATTTGGTGGTGAGGGTTTCATTTCTGTTGTTTTCTTGTGTATGCAAGAACCTGAATGCTTGCAAGGTTGTACTCATGGATATGCAAGTCCTAGTTATACCTTGGTCTTGTGCTGGCTTTTATGAGTGACTGTGGTGATGTTGATGATGCTTTTGGTTGAGCTTGATCACTGGCTCCTGTACTTGCTCTGCTCCCCCAGTGGCTTGCCCTGCACCTCCTTGTGCTTGGCTCCCCACCTTGCCTGCCCTGCACCTCCTTGGTTCTTGGCCTGCTCCTTGCTGCTTCTGATCTTGATTAAGTAACCATGTTGCTTTGGCTTTGGTTATGGGTTTTGATTTGGTGAGGTGAATTCCCTCTTGATGCTCAACTCATGAGCAGAGAGAACTTGTGTTGTGCTGGTGCTGTGTGCTGTGGTGCTGGTGCTGGTGCTGTGGTGCTGGTGCTGGTGCTATGGTTGCAGTGGTGCTGGTGCAGTGTGCTGGTCGACTAGGGTTTCTGGTCGACCAGTTTTGCACTTACAGTACTGTTTTATATCACCCCCTGGGTTCTGATGGCTTGACACCTCTCTAACATGCATCTGGTGACCAGCTGCTTGCTTGCTTGGTGGCTTGGCCGGCCAGATTGGTTCTTGGCAGATATTTGTGTGTGAGTCATGTTGATAAGATCATCCTCTTGATGATTATCAACAGTGCTTCATTTCAATTTGACTACCACTTGTATTACCATGGTGGCTTTTCTCTTTGTAGTCTCCTTTGTGTGCAGGTGATAAGAAGAATGAAGAAGAAAAGAAGAAAGATTTGATGATCAAGATAGTTTAGGATTTAGTTATAACTTGTATTTATTTTCTTTTCTTCTTTATTTTCCTTTTAGCTTCTGATTGTAACATTCTATGAATGCCCATTGTTGTAATATTCTCTTATTCATAGACATTGTAAAGACAATGTATTTTGTGTTGGTAATTAATAAAATCCAAAGTTTTTCTTATTTGAAACATTTATCCTTTCTAAATGTGCCATTTGAATTTAAGTTAAGTTTAAATTCAAATTCAAGTTTTGAATTCAAATGATCTTTAAGATTTAGTCATTGAACATAATTGTTTCCCTCAAGCAATAGATCAAAAGAGGTCATGTCCAAATCTTTAGCACTTCGAGAGTTCACCATCCCCTCTCGAAGAGAGATTCGATCACTCTTAGGTTTTAGCAACAAAAGCGCGAAAAAATCCCGTAATTTGAGATGCAATGCACAAAACCCCTCTATTCTACCCCGGAGTTGTCCTACGTGCTGGGATATTACAATTGGATGAAACAAAAGCCAGACGTCCAGAAATTTACCGAAGCTTCCAGAGAACCGAAGAGGAGACGGAGAGGAGCCACTGGTGGGCCACACCACCAGGGGGCGCGGCCTAGGGCTGGCCCGCGCCCCCCTGTGGTGAGCCCCACTAGGTCCACTTCTGACGCCGCCCCTTCGCCTATAAAGACCCCCCGACGGGAAAAACCTAAATACCTGATCACTTTTCCAGAATACATCGCGATCCGCCGCCACCGTCGACCCGAGATCGGGAGGGTCCAGAAGCTCTTCCCGGCACCCTGCCGGAGAGGGGAATCGCCACCGGAGGTCTTCTTCATCGCCATGCTTGCCTCCGGCATGATGAGTGAGTAGTCTACCTTGGACTATGGGTCCATAGCAGTAGCTAGTTGGTTGTCTTCTCCACCATGTGCTTCATGTTTAGATCTCGTGAGCTGCTTTACATGATCGAGCTCACCGTTATGTAATTCTACATGTTGTGTTTCTTGGGATCCGATGAATATTGGTGTTATGATTGAGTTGATGTGCTGAATATTATCTTATGTTATCTCTATGTTGTTTATGATCTTGCATGCTCTCCGTTGTTAGTAGCTATCTTGGCCGAGTAGTTGCTAGTGACTCCAAGAGGGGGTATTTATGCTCGATAGTGGGTTCATGCCTCTATTTAATCTGGGGGAGTGACAGAAACCTCTAAGGTTGTAGATGTGCTGTTGCCATTAGGGAGAAAACAACATTCATATGCTCAAGGTCATATGCTTTGTTTACATTACACACTTTGCTTAATGCAGTTATCTGCTGTTCGCAACTTAATACTTGTGGAGTTCTCGGATTGATTCGCCACAAGTGGATTATTAGTCATAGATGTAGTTGGATGACGGTCTATGTATCTTGTTGTAATGCCCAGAGTAAATCTCATAGTGATCCTCTCGACATATGCATGTTGTCTTTATTCTATCAATTGCCTAACTGTAATTTGTTTACCCAGCATGTGTTATTTTATCTTTTGGAGAGACACCACTCGTGAACCGTGGACCCCGGTCCTATTTCCTCTATATTGCTATTACCTGTTTACTTTACTCGCACTGTTTACTTTACTCGCATACTACTATTGTTTTCCACTCGATACGCTCATTCCTTTGTTTCAAGCAAACCGGTGAGATTGACAACCTCATCGTAAGTTGGGAACAAAGTATTTGGTTGTGTTGTGTGCAGGTTCCACGTTGCCGCTCGCAAAGCAAAGCTTGGACGAGGCGCCCTATAAATTGTCTGGAGCTGTCGCGAAGCTAGCGGGCATCACCTTCAGTCATTTGGCTTTTTCCTACTGGATTGATAACCTTGATTTCATAACTGAGGGAAAACTTGCTGCTATATTCATCAAACCTTCTCTTGGGGTTTCCAACTGGCCGGTCATTTACTTCATCAACTACACGCCAACAAGTTTTCTGGCACCATCATCACCGCGCCATCAATCGGCACTTTCTTCCATAGAGTGCTTCAAATGGTGCCATTTGGATGCTACTTTAGTAACTGTTGTTGTATGAAAATTCTGCCAGTGGTACATGTTCTTCCCATGATCCTCCAAAATCCAACGCACATGCTCTAAGCATATCTTCCAAAATCTGATTGGTTCTTTCTGTTTGTCCTCCTGTCTGTGGGTGATAACCAGTGCTAAAGTCTAACCTGGATCCTAGAGCTTCATGTAACTATTTCCAGAAAGTTGAAGTGAATACGGACCCTAGGTCCGATACTATTGTCTTCGGTACTCCATGCTTGCTCACTATTTCCTGAACATATAAGTTCACTAACTTCTCTCTGGAATCCTTTTGATTAATGGCCAAGAAATGTGCACTTTTAGTTAATCTGTCCACAATAACCCAAATCATGTCCTTCTTCTTTGGTGTCAATGGTAACCCTGTGATAAAATCCATGCCAATCTCTTCCCATTTCCACTCGGGAATGTCCAATGGTTGCATGAGTCCGGCGGGACTTTGATGTTCCGCTTTTACTCTTTGACAAGTATGGCATGCAGACACGAACGTGGCTATCTCTCGCTTCATGTTGTTCCACCAAAACAGTTCCTTAAGGTCCATGTACATCTTGGTACTTCCCGGATGTATGGAATACGGAGTTTCATGTGCCTATTTGAGTATCAACTGTTTGATTTCGGGTATGTCTGACACACATATCCTATTATGAAACCAGAGCGAGTTGAAATCACCTAAACGAAACTCAGACGGTCTTCTCTCTTCAATCCTTCGAATTTCTTCCTCAATGAATGGATCTTCACTTTGTCGGCGGAAGATTGTATACTTTAGATCACTTTGCCTTTCCTCCATTACCTTCATAGTAGACAAACTGCCCAAAGAATTCACTTCTAAACATTGAATTTCTAACCTTTCCAGATCCATAAGCAATTCTTTAGGAAGTTCCCGGCTCATTGGCTGAGTATCTGTACTTTTCCTACGCAACGCATGGGCTACCACATTAGCCTTTCCTGGAGTATAATTGATGGTTAAATCATAGTCCTTGATCAATTCTAACCATCGTCGCAGTTGCATATTCAACTCTTTCTGAGTAAAGAAATATTTGAGACTCTTATGATCCATATAGAGCTCACACTTAGCTCCATACAGAAAATGCCTCCATCCTTTCAATGCAAACACCACGGCTGCTAATTCAAGATCATGTGTTGGGTAGTTAACCTCATGCGGTCGTAATTGCCTAGACCCATAAGTGATAACCTTTCTGTCTTGCATCAACACACATCCAAGTCCATTCTTGGATGCGTCACAATATACCGTGTAGTCCTTGCCGATTTCTGGTACGGCTAACACAGGTGTTGTGGTCAACTTATCCTTAAGTGTCTGAAAACTGACCTCACACTCTTCTGACCAAATAAACGGTGTATTCTTCCGGAGCAACTTTGTCAATGGTCCAGCAATCTTGGAGAACCCTTCTATGAACCTTCTGTAGTAGCCTGCCATTCCCAGAAATCCTCTAATCTGCTTGACATTCTTTGGTGCTTCCCATTCTAAAACAGATGCTACTTTGCTTGGATTTACTGCTATGCCCTCCTTGCTAATCACATGCCCGAGAAACTCTACTTGGTCCAACCAAAATTCACACTTACTAAACTTGGCATACAACTGATGTTCTCTGAGAATCTGTAGAGCAATCCTCAAATGTTTGGCATGCTCTTTCTTGTCCTTTGAATAAATAAAGATATCATCGATGAAGACTATCACAAACTTGTCCAAGTAAGGCATAAAGATCTTGTTCATGAGATTCATGAAAATGGCTGGTGCATTAGTCAATCCAAAAGGTACGACAAAATACTCATGATGTCCATACCTGGACACAAAAGCTGTCTTTGGAACGTCCTCCTTCTTGATCTTAATCTGGTGGTATCCGGATCGAAGATCTATCTTGGAAAATACTCCGGCTCCCCTGACTTGATCAAATAAGTCCTGAATTCTGGGTAGAGGATACTTGTTCTTGATGGTAACATTATTGAGGTTCCTGTAATCTCCGCACATTCTGTGTCCTCCATCCCGCTTATCCACAAATATCATGGGTGTACCCCAAGGTGAAATGCTTTCTTGTATGAATCCTTTCTGCTCTAACTCATCCAATTGTTCCTTTAACTCAACTAACTCCTTAGGTCCCATCTTATATGGTGCCTGTGCTATAGGTGCTGTTCCAGGGATCAAATCAATAGTGAATTCAATTTCTCTGTCTGGTGGCATTCCTGGTAATTCCTTTGGAAACACATCTTAGAATTCATTGACCACTGGAATGTCTTCAATTTTAGCTTCCTTCAAAGTATTTAGCTGTAGTTGAACTTCAATATGTACATGTGGGTCACCTTGATAAACTATCATTCCTCCTCCTGGACATCTAAGTGACACAGTTTTCTCCTTGCAATCTATCTGGGCTCCATTCTCTTCTAACCAATCCATTCCAAGGATCACAGCCATATCTTTCATAGGGATAAGAAAAAGATCGGCTAGATAGACGCAATCACTGATCATAATGACCTGCTCTTGCTTGAGGTGTGTGACTAGAATCGTTCCCCCCACAGATAAAACAGTGATGGGGTATTCTAACTTATTGCAAGTAAGTCCATAAAGATCGACAAACTCTTGCTAAATGAATGAAGTAGTTGCACCAGTATCGAAAAGTACTTTGCTAGGGTGTGTCGGGGGATGACCCCCGGTAGGGTCAAGAGAGTAGAAAGACACAAGGTCTATGATTGACTTTATGCCGGGTTATCAAGGAAGGGCCTGGCCGGAATATAAGAGCATCGGCCAGGCCGGCATATAATGTGTATCCCGGCTGATACTTGGATATACCGGCATAGCCGGAATACTTATAAAAGTGTGCCGGCATATACTTAGATATGCCGGCCTAACCATTTGATGTGTTGTGCAGGAGCAGGGGAGGCCGGATTACCCGACCCTCGTAGGTCGTTGGTCTGGCATATAAGTCCTGGGTATGGCCAACGGTCATATCCGGGATACTTAAGTCAACTAAGGTGTCACATCCCTACAATCAAGGAAGAAAACATCCAAGCATGATAGCAGAGTAAGATGGCAGGGTGCACAGTGGAGGTTACCTACCCTCACTGTGCACAAGTACGAGCTTACCGCACAGAGGTAAGGCCACAGTTCAAGAGGTACAAGGTACAGGGATATGGCGTCCCATCGAGAGCAATCAGGGGCGAAGTCAAGGGTCTCTGCCATCGTCACCAGCTCCTGTTTGGAGTGTAGCCCGTGTCTAGTGGTCTTGTATGACCATTGTAACCCTGGCCACCACTATATAAGGTGGCACAGGGAGTCCTAGCAAAGGGTTGAAGGTTGGTTGGTCACTCTGTGTTCCTACATTTAGCAGTTCATCTTCCTTCTCTAGCAGAGAGCTTGGAAGCACCATTGTTGTGTACTACATCGACCCAAATATACAATCAGTAGAGCAGGAGTAGGGGTGTTATCTCCTTACGAGAGCCCCGAACCTGGGTAGATCAGTGCCTCTTTCTGTCGTGCTTTTTAGCTCGTTCCCCTCTCCCGAATCCTCCAGCATCTAGTTCGGCCCCCATTTAAGCCATCCTATGGCATATGTTGTTTCACCACGACGACATTTGGCGCCCACCGTGGGGCAGATCGATATGCTGGGCGGAGTGTTCATTCGGACGGGATCTGTGATAGCAGCTTCGGGAGTGCGCGTGGTCTCTGGCCTCGTCCAGAGGCTAGGCTCGCTCAGTTTCGTCAGTGACAACGCCGGTTGTCTCGGTGGCCGGCCGTTCCCCAGGGATGGCCGGATTATGTCTTTCGGTTCCCACGAGGTGTACGTGGGGACTGAGAGAATTTGCAGGAAGGAGGTGCTGGTGGCGTCGGATCCTCCGTCACATCGGCTGGCTCACGCTGGGCGTAGCGCTCGCTCAGTAGAGCCGGCTGAGGTGATGATGGCCGGCACATCCGTGCCGCCGGCGGAAGATGCCGGCAAAACAGCAGCGGCCGGAGCTTCTCCTCCGGAGCCGCCGAAGGTCAAGAGGTCGGCGCGTCCTCCGTTGGAGCGTGCGGAGAACCTGGCCGGCACTTCCGGTGTGCCGGCTAGGGGCGAGGTTCTTCTTCCCATCATCGACCGGCTTCTCGAGCCGGTGCGATCCGGCGTTGATCCGGAGCAGACAAGGGAGGTCCTGGAGGGATCTCGTCAGGCCCTCGTCGACGAGGCCCTGGCCATGAACCAGGAGCGCGAACGGTTTAACCGGCAACTCCGTGAGTATGAGGCAGCCCATGGTTTTACTCCTGTAGTAATCCGGCCTAGCCGGATAGAAGAGGTTAGAACTAGAGGCAGAAATCTTAATGCTGAGATAGGAAAAGATGCTAGAGATAAGAGTCATACTGCAACTAGTACTGTGCCTAAGGTAGTCTATAGTTCGCCAGTAAAGAACCTTAGAGCAGCGGCCGAGGTAGCTAAGGATTTATCTTGTTTATCCGGCGAAGCACTGCGTGAGCAGCAAGCCCGGCTTAACCAACTTTTGTCTGAAGCTACAAAGCAGCAGGAGGCCTTTAAGAAGGCAAACCCGGGTGCCGGGGCGTCTCAGTACCTAGTGTCGGCGGGAGGTGCCGGCGCGAGGTCGAGGGGCCAAGCCTCGTCCCCGCATCCTAGCGCCCGGCGTGCCGGAAGTGTGACCTCTGGCCGCCGGGACAAGCAGATCCAGGTGTACGATCCGGCTGCCGCCGGAAAGCAGGCGATGGTGCAGAAGAATGTCGGCCAAGCTGACAAGTATGTCGGCAGCAAGAAGCCCGGCCAGAGTGTGCCGGCCGGGCATGAAGCAGGCGCGGCCGGTGGTGGCCGGAGTACCAGTGCAGCCCGGCGTCAGCAACAGGGCGCCGGAGGTGCAGCGCAGCAGCAGGGTGCAGGCCATCCGGGACATCGAGAGGATGACGGCAATTCCGCCCTTGCCAGGGCGGGATATCGGCAGCAGCACCAGCAAGGCCGGCATAGTGAGCAGCATCAGCCGGAGCAGCAGCAGCAGATGATCGCAGGCCCAATAGCATCCCGGCTTGGACCTCGGTCCTTGGAAGCCAATGATGCACGTTTCAAGCTGGACAAGATCCACCAATCAGAGTTGGTGGAGAGACAAGGAGCTCCGGGCCCTATGTGTTTCGGACCCCGGATTATGGGGGAGCCGGTGCCTTACTTCTTCCAGCTCGCGCGTGGCGCGAGGACATATAATGGCAGTACGAAGCCGGAAGATTGGTTGGAGGATTACTCCACAGCGGTGAACATCGCCGGAGGAAATCTCAGATGGGCGGTACGATATGTGCCGCAGATGTTGGAAGGTCCAGCCAGGATATGGCTGAATAATTTGCCGGCCGGGAGTATCAACGGCTGGATTGATTTCGAAGAGCAGTTTGTGTCGAACTTTACCAGTACATACAAGAGGCCCAACCGTCCGCAGCAGCTGGCTAACTGCCGGCAAGGAGTGAATGAGACTGACCGTGACTATCTGACCAGGTGGTGCACGTTGCGCAATTCCTGCGAAGGAATCAATGAGCAGCAGGCCATCATGTGGTTCGCTCATGGGTGCCAACATGGCACCATGCTGTGGCAAAAGCTTCAGAGGCAAATGCCGGCCACGCTGGCCGAAACAATCAAGATCGCTGATAGTTATGCTCTGGGAGATCCCAAGCAGCCCAGTCTAGATTCACAAGGACAGGGGCAGACCCAGGGGAACACCAGCAATGCCGGGAGATCAGGGCAATATTATCGCACTGATAACCGGAACAAGAGAAGAGAGGAAAGGCCGGATCACCGGTATGGGGCAGCACAAGTTGCAGCTGTGGAGGAAGAGCAAGGGGGCGCCGGCAGTAGCCAGCGTCCGAGATATGAGGACTATCAGCAGCCTCAGCAGCAGCCGCAGCAGCAAGCACAGCCGTTCCAGAAGAAGAATGTCTGGACCAACAAGAATGCCGGCGGAGCCGCTGGCCAGAAGAAGCAGTGGCCGAAGTATACTGTGGGTCTTGCCATGGACAAGCCTTGTGTGTTCCACACATTCCAGCCGGGAAAGCCGGCAAACCATTTGACAAGGAACTGTTCGTGGCTGGACGACATATTAGCAGGTCGTGCAGGTCCCTGGGGACCGGCTAGACCCTCTGTCCCGGCAGCTCCATCGCCGTTGACAGGTGCCAATACGATTGCAGTCCCGCCTAGGCCGGTTAATCCCGGGAATCAGAGCAACGCCGGAAATGCCGGCGTAAATCAAGTTGACCAGAGCTATAATCCGGAATATAACGCCGGAGGCCCAGGAGCGGGCCGGAATGAGTACAAGGAGTATGATCAGAGCTATATGGTCTTTGAGACCGAGAGAACAGACAAGCAGAGCTTGTACCGGCGGTGCCTGGAGGTGAATGCCGTTATGACGGCTGTGCCAAAGCTGATGTACTGGTCTGACCAGGCTGTTGGCTGGGACAGGGCAGATCATCCCCGGATCATGCCAAATCCCGGCGGATATGCTCTGGTGATGGATCCGACATTCGTCGGGCCGGCTAATAACGTAAGATTCAGCAAGGTCCTCATTGATAATGGAAGCAGCATCAACATCATGTATCGGGATACGATGGAGAAGCTGGGAATCAAGGAAAATATGCTGGAACCGAGCAAGACCACGTTCCACGGCATTGTGCCGGGACTTTCGTGTGCGCCGATGGGCAAGATCCGGATGGATGTCATGTTTGGCAGCCGGGATAACTGCAGGGTGGAAAACCTCATGTTCGAGGTGGTTGATCTGGAGAGCCCCTACCATGCTTTGCTGGGTAGACCGGCACTGGCAAAATTCATGGCCTCTACGCATGTGGCGTATCTGAAGATGAAGATGCCGGGACCCAGAGGAGTGATCACCATCATTGGTGATTACAAGCGTTCGATGGCATGTGCCACCGCCGGATCCAATCTGGCCGAGACTCTGATCATTGCAGAGGAGAGGAAGAGGCTCAAGCGAGCAGTGGAGATTGCTGAGACGGTCGTGTCCGGCAAATCTATGCCGGGCATGTCAAATCCTGGTGGCAGCGTTTCTTTTCAAGTGAGTAAGGAAGTCAAAAAGGTGCCTCTGGATGAAGCTTTCCCGGAGCGCCATGCCCTGGTTGGGGCAAGTTTGGATCCCAAATAGGAAAGCGAGCTCATCAGCTTCCTCCGTGAGAATCGGGATATCTTTGCATGGTCTACTTCGGACCTGCAAGGTGTGCCGAGGGAGCTGGCTGAGCACGCATTACACGTGAGACCCGATGCTAAGCCAGTGAAGCAGCCGCTCCGGCGGAATGCCGGCGATAGAAGGAAAGCCATATGGGAGGAAGTGGCCAGGCTCTTAGCCTCTAGCTTTATAAAGGAAGTACTTCATCCGGATTGGGTGTCTAATCCGGTTTTGGTGGAAAAGAAGAAAGACGAGCCCGCCATAGTGAAAGTATGGCGGATGTGTGTTGATTACACCAACTTGAACAAGGCATGTCCTAAAGATCCATTCCCGCTCCCTCGGATCGATCAAGTGATTGATTCCACAGCCGGATGTGAACTGTTATCATTTGTAGATGCCTATTCTGGTTTCCACCAGATCCCCTTGTTTGAGCCAGATCAAATAAAGACATCCTTTATTACCCCGTACGGGGCTTATTGCTATCTCACTATGCCGTTCGGTTTAAGAAATGCCGGCGCAACTTACCAAAGGTGTATGCAAAAGTGTTTGCACGATCAGATAGATAAAAATGTGCAGGTATATGTCGATGATATCGTCATAAAAACCAAGGAGAGAAAGACTCTCATAGATGATCTCCGGGAAACCTTTGGGAACCTGAGGAGATTCCGGATGAAGTTGAATCCGGCTAAGTGCACCTTTGGTGTGCCGGCGGGCAAGTTGCTCGGTTTCCTTGTTTCCAGCCGGGGTATTGAGGTGAATCCCGGCAAGATTCGTGCCATAGAAAGGATGAAGCCGCCGACAGATTTGAGGGAAGTACAGAAGTTCACTGGGTGCCTCGCATCCCTGAGCCGCTTCATAAGCCGGCTGGGAGAGAAAGCTCTGCCGTTATATCAGTTGATGAAAAAGTCCGACACATTTGTCTGGACAACGCAAGCAGATGCAGCTTTCAAGGAATTGAAACAGTTGTTGTCAACAGCGCCGGTATTAGCATCTCCGATGCCCCGGGAGCCAATGTTGCTCTATATAGCGGCAACCAACCGAGTTGTCAGTGCTGTGGTGGTAGTAGAGCGAGAGGAAGGAGGCAAAACCGTGCAGCGGCCGGTATATTTTCTGAGTGAAGTCCTCTCCACCTCAAAGCAAAATTACCCCCACTATCAGAAGATGACCTATGGAGTCTATATGGCGGCCAAGAAGCTCAAGCATTACTTCCAAGAGCATCCAATCCGGGTAGTGGCCGAGGCCCCTATCTCGGAAATTATAGGCAACAAAGATGCCAGCGGCCGGATAGCAAAGTGGGCAATAGAGCTTTCACCATATACACCGCAGTACGATAAGAGGGATACAATCAAGTCCCAGGTCTTGGCTGATTTCTTTATTGACTGGGCCGAGATACAGTATGAGCCACCATTGCCAGATGCCAATTATTGGAGGATGCATTTCGATGGGTCCAAGACAATCCATGGCTTGGGTGCCGGCATAGTTCTCAGTTCACCAAAGAATGACCAGCTGAGATACGTCCTGCAGATTCACTTTGCAGCATCAAATAATGTGGCGGAATATGAGGCACTTGTGCATGGCCTGAAGGTGTCTAAGGACATAGGAATTCGCCGGATTATGTGCTTCGGGGATTCTGACTTAGTGATTCAGCAGTGTTCCGGCATATGGGACGCGCATGATGCTAACATGGCATCATACCGTTTCCTAGTGCAACAGTTGAGTGGTTACTTTGAAGGTTGTGAGTTCCGGCACGTTCTCCGGGCTCAGAACGATGCAGCCGATGCATTATCCAAGCTGGGGTCTTCCCGAGATTCAATCCCGCCCGGCATTTCGCTGGAGCATCTGAGGAAGCCATCGATCAAACCCTCGCCGGAGTCATCCTCCATTTATGTCCCGCCAGGTCCAGACGAAGCAGTTCCAATGGAGATAGATGCCGGAGCCAGGACGGATAACCCGGGGACTGTTTCCTCAGTCCCGGGGACTGTGCCGGCATATGCTGTTAGTACAGTATTCCGGAGCAAAACTAAAGGCAAGGGTAAAATGTGCCAAGAGGTTGTGCCGGTATACCCGGGGACTGCTCCGGCATACCCGGGGACTGATTCTTCAGTCCCGGGGACTTCGCAGCCCATGGAGATCGATTATGTGTCGGTCGAAATGATGGAAATAGATCAGGCAGTGTTCACTGTCAGGGAAGTGCCCTCATGGGCACGTCCTATCATGAACTTCATGGTGGATGGTAAAGTGTCGGCGGATGAAACCGAGGCCCGCCGGGTTATAAGGAGATCCAAAGCGTATACCATCATCAACAAAGAAATATACAAGAGAAGTACCACCGGAGTATTGCAGAGATGTGTCGAATCTGCGGAGGGTCTGGAGATGCTCCGGGAAATTCACCAGGGGGAGTGTGGTCACCATGCTTCGTCCAGGGCATTGGTGGCAAAGGTATTCCGGCATGGCTTCTATTGGCCAACGGCACTGCAAGAGGCAGAAAACTTGGTCCGGAAGTGTAATGGGTGTCAAAGATATGCCCACCAGATTCATCAGCCGGCATCTGCCCTGAAAACTATCCCAATAACCTGGCCCTTTGCTGTTTGGGGCCTGGATATGGTCGGGGCTTTTAAGCCGGCCAGAGGGAAAATGACCCATATCCTGGTCATGGTGGACAAGTTCACCAAGTGGATTGAAGTGAAGCCCATAAGCAAGTGTGATGGTCACACAGCAGTGAAATTCTTAAAGGATATAATCTTGAGATATGGTGTTCCTCATAGCATCATCACTGACAATGGGTCAAACTTTGCCCAAGGGCCATTTGCCAGATTTTGTGAGGAAGTGGGAATCCGGCTGGACGTTGCGTCGGTTGCCCACCCTTGTGCCAATGGCCAAGTAGAGAGATCGAATGGGCTAGTATTATCCGGCATAAAACCCCGGCTGATAGAGCCCCTGGAGAAAACTCCGGGATGTTGGCTAGATGAGCTGCCAGCAGTGCTGTGGAGTTTAAGAACAACTCCGAATAGATCAACAGGCTACACACCATTTTTCCTGGTGTATGGAGCAGAAGCTGTGCTTCCAACAGATGTAATACATGATGCACCAAGAATAGTGCTATATACTGAGGAAGAGGCTAAAGAAGCCAGAGAAAATGATGTTGATCTGCTAGAGGAAGCAAGGGAAATAACTCTGTCAAGAACAGCAGTATATCAGCAGAACCTCAGACGCTATCATGCGCAGAAGGTAAATCCAAGGAGATTTCAAGAGGGAGATCTAGTACTCCGGCTAAAGCAAGGAACAGAAGGCCGGCATAAGTTAACTCCTCCATGGGAGGGGCCATTCATTGTGAGCAGAGCTCTGCACAATGATGCCTATTATCTTATAGATGCGCAGGACCCCAAGAAGAATAAGGCGGACAGGTCCGGAGAAGAAACCAAGAGGCCATGGAACATAGCTCTACTGCGCCCCTTTTACTCCTGAGCAACACAATGTATGTATTTCCATATTTTCCTTTGTATGCCGGCGTGTTGTGCCGGCACAAGACTAATGAATGAAATACCGGCATCCCGAAGAAGCCGGGTAACTAGCTCCGAGGTATATTTGTTGTTTATTTACAGTTTTTTGTTATATGCCGGCTGGCTTTATTTGAATGTTTCCTATGTCGGCATAGTAATGTGTCGGCACCAAAGGCCACTCTTCGACTCAGCTGCTGTCCGAAACCCGGCTTCATGGCTAGCAAGAGTAGATGCCGGAGATTGTCTACACATGGAAAACGGCTAAGGAAATACAAAGCAAGCGAACCGACATTTTCGTTAAAGCTAAAGTTAAAATTTAAAGTGTCGGATGATTTGAAGTCTAAGTCTCAAAGTTAAAGTACTGTATGTTCGAGGAAGCAACCTTGAGACTCATACGTCAAAAGCCAAATAAGGTAGACAAGTAGCCAAGGTTGTAAAATTGAGGAAACAGGAAAACAACTCGGTGACTTAGCCAAAAGATGATCCGGCATTAGTACAAGCAAACCAAGATAAAACTTGTTCAGGTAGCAAACCAAAGGAAATTAAATGTGTATATTACATCTGCACCCGGCATATCGGGGATCTGATAAAACTTAAAGTTTTTATGCTCCAAAGTCAAGGAACAGTGGCAGAACCAGAGCCGCCGGCAGGTGGAGCGGTAGCAGTGGAAGTGTCGGCTTCAGGTGTGCCGGACCCAAGCAGATGGAATGGAGCCATCACCTCCGCCCGGGTAGATGCCTGTTCCGGGACATCAGTGTCGGCCTCTTCAGCTTCATCTTCATCCTGGCTGGAGTCGGAGCCCTCAGCAGCGGCGGATGTCCCGGCATCGTCCTTCTTCTCCGGCTCACGGATATCCCGAACGAAGGCGTCGGTGTCGGCATAGTCCACATAGCTGTGGGCCAGCTCCCGTCGGCGCCGGATGTGTTCCGGATCCGTGGTCCAGATGGATCCTTCGCGCACAGTGCGCAAAGTCTCCAAGTCAGCCTTTTCATACCAGGACAAGAAGTAGGTGAGAGCTTCGTCAGCTCCAACCCTCGCGCCGGAATCTCGCCACTCCCGGAGGCGAACCTTGGCCAGCTGCAGATCGTTGCCGAGGTCGACGGGGTCAGTGGGAGTCCTTTGTCCCGGCCAGAGGGCAGAGAATGCCTCCTGGGCGCCATAGAAGAGTTCTTCAGTATAGAGCGACATGGCGTTCTTCCGGGACTGCAGAGCCAACAGCTGCTCCGACATGTCCCAGTTGGGCGAGTCAACCGGAACACCCCGGTTTTCTCGATCCAACTGCAAAGCCCTCTCAACGTCTGCGACGGAAGCGGGAAACATGTCTGAGGAATAGAAACAATGTTAGCAAAAGGAGAATATGCCGGAGAGAATTACACTATGTCGGGAAGGATAAAGGGGAAGGATTTGAAGCTTACTGGCAAGGTCGGCATTCAGCTGTGAAACTGTAACCTCCCATTTGGTGGCCTGCTCCTTCAGGCTATCCAGTTCAGCGTGGGCCGTTGGAGGCATCAGATCTCGGAGATGACAAGCAGGGACTGGGTTTTTCTTCAGAAGGCCCTCCTCTGTTCCTTTTCGTCCAGAAGCTCGGTGATCCGGCCCTTCAGCTGCTCAACCTCGGCCTTGTGACCGGCATCCCGGTCGTCCAGTTGCTTGGCTACATCCACTGAGGACACACAGTCCTGGTGGCGTGCCTCCAGTGCAGCTTTCTCGTCTGAAAGGATTTGAAGTCAAAACAAGGATTTGAAGAAAGAAACAGTGAAAAGATTAAAGGATTTGAAGTACAGAGGATTAGTTCAAGGT